>JAVSCE010008514.1:0-127863 GCA_032199065.1 Smutsia gigantea | reverse complement strand
ATAATGTTCCAGCTCACATGTTTCACTGGAGGCCGAGACATAAAATCATGTGAGCATGGAAGAGAATTTTTAATTGTTAAAGATTCTAAAAAGTAACAACATTTTAGTTGTTTATTTTTATGGTATTTTAAAACTGTAATCAAGCCTTACAGACTAATGCAGTCAATATATCCCAAAATTTTTATAAATTTCCTTTAAATACAATACCTAAGATATCTGTTAAAAGGTTACTTCTAGCTAAAAGCCAAATTGTTTCATTTTATTCTATCACTCATTTAGATTTAACTTAGAAAAAGAATATCAGACATTAAAAAACTTAATAGTAAAAGCATATCCTAGAGCAAGTTGCATTATTATTTGCTACCCTCATTCTCCCTTAATGTGGCTATGTACACATGTACTTATTAAGTTTTTTCCCTAAATCATTCTTTCAAAATGTGCTGAGATGAAGGAGCAAAGGTATTCTTCAGCCTGACTTTTCCTTGAAATCATGCATTAAAAGTTACCCCGGTGTGTGTTCCTCTCAAAATATAGCTAGCTTATGAGTTTTCATTTGTAAGAGTAAGGCTGGCAGAAAGGGGATGAGATAAGAAGGAGAAAATTTCTAATTTGTCATCAATAAAATAAATCAGGAAATAGCCTTTAATCTTAAGAGTACAACTTAGTGATTTAGTCATTTATTTACAACATTGATGGAAATTGTTAACAATGAGTTAATTGATTTAAGTCACCTGATTACCAGTTAATTAACCACACTGACTTAATCTTTGAAAACATCAACTAATCATTTCCCAGGTGTCAAGGGGTAAGTTGTTAAATAAAAAATAAACCTCTGTCCTCCTCTTCAAGGGGGATTTGTTGAGTGTGTTTTCTTTGCAGATTCCAATCCAGCAGCAAGCCAAGTTTGGGGAAATTTTTTTCTTATATATCTATACTAAACAAGCTGCCATCTTTTCAGAGTTTTTTCCTCCATTATAATAAAGGAAAGGTGCCTTTCCAACCTTACCATCTGTGTCATTGTGAATTACTTCAAAAATAAGCTAGGAACACTTCTTGAATAAAAATGAACACATGAAAAGCAGTTGATGTGGGAAAATGAGTTTTCAGAAAAAATTTTTTTTAATTTTATTTGGAGGGTGTGACTACAAAGGACCAGCATAAGCAAATGAGGGGTCTGCAGACTGAACTGATCTAATCCTGAATATGGTGGTGGTTACACAAAGGTATACATGTATTACAACTGATAGAACACACATACAAAGTCGAGTTTAATCTATGTTAATTTTTAAAAAGCACTTCATTAATGCCAATATTCAAGCCTGCCCCATGAGAACTGTAAAATCTCATTCCTTTTTTTATAGACAGAAAAAATTGAGACCAACCACTGGCTCCCCACCTCAGAAAGGGCCAGGGTAGGGGATCAGAGGGATGTCCTAGGAAAACCAACACTGTTAGAGAAAATCAGAAGGAATACAACCTATGTGTCTCATGTCAATCCAGCTCTCAGTTAATAGAGCCACTGCTTCTCTGCAAGAAAAACAGAGCCAGTTGTCTTTGATCTATCAATGTAACGATGGTGCAAGAAAGCTCTGTAGGGGACCAAAGTCCCAGGTCACTGTGACAAATCACAATTAGGCCTCCTAAAGGGAAAAAGTGCTAGGGCCCTAATATAATGCCTCTCCTCTTCCCTTCACCTTCTCATTACTTCAGTCACAGCAAAATGCTTGAAAACTAAATCTGGATTACAGTGGGATTTTGTTGCACATATTTGCCATCAGCAACAACTATTAAAGACCTCTTTGATTTCCCATACAATATGCATCCTTCTGAGCATAAGTCCCACTTCACTTAAGTCCCATGTTTTCGCTCCTCTGCACAGCTGGGTTTAATTATTTACAGCAAGAAGCATCTAACTTTCACTGTCTTCCAGTTAGTACATTCAATTTTTAAACCATGCATTTTGTTTTTTACCAGAATCTCTGTTTCTAAAGATTACTTAGCAAATTCTTTCAACACCCCATTGCACCAAATATTAAGGAAGTAGCTTGTTATGTGAGAGGTGAACTGGAAAAAAAATCCGTTTTGGTACATAAAAATAACCATCTAGCAATTGACTTGGGAAATGTATGTATTTTACTGTGTTCATTTGCAAATTCTTTTTTTACTACATGTTAACCAAAAAAAACAGGATTTCCTATCAATAAGCATCATTATGGTACACAAAAATTATACCCGCTACGTACTTTAAGTCTAAAAACCCCCTCTCAGCCTCGCCTAGAGACGGTGATGCCCTGAGGAATGACTGACATGATCTTGCGGCTCTGTCGTGTTCAGGGTCAACCTCTCCTTTTGTTGTAACAATCTTATTTCATCTGAGCTGACCACAGGGAGAAGAGCCATACTACATGTAAGAAGTTCTACCTTTGACATTATTTTGACAGATTCACAGCAGAAATTCCCCATAAACCCATTCTAAGAAAAAGCATAAGCAATAATATCTTTTGTTTCCCAGAAAAGCTGATTCAAACAAAACAAATCAAGCAATGAAGTTGGCTCCCTTTCAAGACCACCTCCCGTCTTCTGGTACCTTCTTCCCTTCTCTCATCCTCCACCAAAACATACCAGCTTTGAGTCTCTGTCTCCCCGAACTTTGCTCTAGCAAACATTACTGTGCGTTACTATCTCAACTAACTACTGCACCCTACAGTGTAAACATTTCTGTACTTCAAGCAGAGACTCGAGGGGAAGGAATGCCTCACTCTACAGGACTGGCTGTAATGGCGACAGGGCAGACGCCCGCGACCGGCATGAGAGGACCATGAGGGCCACAGGCCTTTCAGCGCCTGCAGCCCAGGGGTGAGTGCCTCCCCCGTCCCCACGAGAGCAGCCGCCTCGGAGAGACACAGCTCTCACTCGGTTCTTCATTACTTTCTTCTAGGACTTTGAATAAGAGAACGTCATAGGAATTTTGCCATCAGTATTAAACAACAACCTGTAAAGACCTGTAGAGCACTACTACCATCCCTACCAGAAAGCTAGAAGAAAGCTCTCTGACTAGATAAGTTTCTTTTGCATTAAAAGACATGTAATCATAGAGAAGAGGACATGCCCAGGTAATGGAATGGTAGCACAGGAAAAAGCCAGCAGGCAACAATCCATCGGTACCCAAAGAGTATAGATGGAAAACTAGGTTCAAATAGAAATGCACTCTTATCAACAGTAAGCTGTTCCGGACAGGCCAGGGTCACAGGGATCTCTCTATCCTTCACTGCATCTGGTTACATTGTGCCTGGAGCATGATAAGGTCTTGATTGACACGTACTGAGTGAATGAATGATTGTCAAAAGTAGCACAAAAATATCAAACAGTTGTGTTGCAAAGGCACCAGCCCTTGAAATGAGTTCACCTTACCATAATACAGACCATTAAATGAGGCTTTGTTTGTGCACAGAGGCATTATCTTCCACTTGCTCCTATGTATCCACAGTGAAAACATGAAGGAATAAGGGCTCTGGGCTCAAATCTTGGTTCCACCACTTAGTAAATAGATGGCTTTGGGAAAATTACATCACCTATCTTTGCCTGGGTCCTTTACCTATAAAATTCAGACTGTTAATGAAGAAGTAGGTAAACTAATACCTGTAAAACACTTAGGACAGTGTCAGGCATGCAGAAAGCACTCCAAAAAGCTTAGCATTTATTTAGCTCATTCCCCCTACTTCTCTACTCGTACATACATATAACTAAAGTCATCCCTCTGCCTCTAACTTATTTGGTCATGGTTGTATATGGAGTCCGTAAAAGAATAGGGTCTGAAATGAGGAAGGTTGTGCCCACATTTAAGGAACATCAAGGGATAAGCTAAGGGATAAGCAGCCATGGGTGTTTTTCAGCAGTATGGGGCCCTCTTTGGTTGGGCACACTTCTCCTTCATTCATCAGAAGCAAGACCCATGAATGTCCTGCGTTGACATGTGATGTTCTCTCCACACAGTCCATGCCACCTCTCTGAATTGCAAAACCACTCCCCTCTTCAAAAGGGCCTTTTATCTAATCAAGGCTATTTTCACTGTGCCGTATGGTCTCAGACAGCTTTCTTTTGTGTTCTGTTTAAGCACAGAATGACAGTCCATTCACATAACATCTGAAAACTTTGGCTTATCTTTTTATAAAAGTTACTGTATCAAATCTGCCCTAAAAATAGCAAAATGAACCATTCTGTCTGTACAGTAGATTCGCACAGGGTAACCAAGTATCTGGGATGGAAGTTAAAAAGACTGATGCAGAATCAACTACTCTCAAACAATAGTTGAGGGGCAACAAGGCAAAGGAAAGGGGAGAGTCAAATGGAGAGAAAAAGCATTGCTAAGCCACTTGTTTTGATAGAGACAGCAATTTTCTCTTTTCTCCATCAGGTCCTTGATGGGGCCTCCAGGAGTCTGGGGGAATTAAAGGCTGGCAATACCAGGGACACGATGACAAGCTGAGGGTGGAGGGAGCCCCTTCTAAGCTATAGGGTCCATAGTGATGTCTACCCATTCATTCAACTTAGATTTATTTACTGAGCCCTATTTTGTAGGGATAAAGCAATGAATAAAAGATTTTTAAAATCCTTGCCCTCATGGAATTTTAGGGAAGGGAAGAGAGGACAAAAGTAAATAAATAAGCAAACAAATAAGCTACATATATTATGTCAGGATGGTGGTATGCAATGGTGAAAGTAAATCAGGAAAGGTAAGGCAAATCAGAGAGGGCCACGCTGAGAAGACAATGCATGTACAAAGACCTATAGGAGGCAAGCAGCAAGCCATGCAAATCTGAGGCAAGAGCATTCAGGGAGAGAAAATGCAAGTACAGAGGCTGTCAGGTGCCCAGTATGTTGGGAAAGCAAGGATATCACTGAGCCTAGAACACTGTGAGTGGGGAGAGAAGAGATGAAGTCAGGGAGGTGATGTGGAAGCCAGGTGGCTGGGTCTTGCAGATCATTGTAAGGACTTGATCTCTGACTCTATGAGATCGGAAGCCATGGAAGACCCAGGGGGGAGCCATCTAGAGCCCACTTCAAGGATTTCTACATGCACTCAGCAACTATGGGGTACACCTCAGTGTAGAAAGGCACCTTGCCCAAAGTCAAGCCCGCCCCAAGGCAGGCCACATCTAGCAACCGAGGAAGGCCATTTCAGCCTGACACAGAGCACTGTATTACAGGTGATGATGGCTGAGTTATGGGAGTTTGTGAAGTTCTCTTCTGATTACTTCTGTTTTCACATTTAAAAGAAGAAACATTGTCTGATCAGGTAGTTTTGGAGGTTTAAAGAAAAAGGAGAAGATATAAGGAAATAGGAGACCTAGCCAGGCAGCAGGTCCTAAAATTGAGATTAGTTTCATGAATTTCATAAACTGAGATCAGTCAACATAGTTCTGTGTTTTTCTCCTGCCATGTTTAGTTACAGTGATGCAGATATGGAGAATTAAGTTTTAACCAGGACTGTGTTTTGCAGAGCACAACAGAGCAAGATCAAGAGGCCAGACTGCTGAGGGTGTGGGCGAGGAAGCGATGGGCCGTAAAATATAAGCTGAGGAAGTAAACCAATGAAGGATCTGAGGGACAGTGGGAAGGTGGTGGGGTCAACAGACTGTAAGTCCCAGTGGGGCCAACAAAGAGTTGGGCTTTGGATATAAAGGAAATGACCTATAAGGTTTCCTAATACTGCCATTCTAACCATGGAATAGATGGCTGCTCTAGATGCCAGTGAGCCCCATCAGGGATGCTTTAAGATGAATCCCCTGACTTGAGTGAGAAAGGAGTAGAAGACTTTCAATAGCTGTTTAGCTCAAACAATCTAAGGCTCTTAGAGTGCATGGGAAGGCTTCAGGAATGTCCAGGCAAAGAACAAAGAATACAATTAAGACACAAACAGTGGCTACAGGGAGGGATTGTCATGTTGGCTAGGAGTGGGGACAGGACTTCATATCACCCTCAAATGTAAAAGAATAGTTTTCCTTGTTACTGTAGCTACGTTTCAAAAGAAAGTAAAGGTTTAACAAAGTATGCTTAACTGCCCCAGAAGGAATTTGCTGTGGTAAGTTAGCTCATCTATCATTACAAAACTAAAAAGGAAGAGAGGGTACCTAAATCAGTCCCCGAATTGTCTGACTCTCAGAATTACCTGGAAACTCTTTGAAAAACAGACCCCCATGACCCTGATTTACTAAGTATGGATTTTGGCCTAAGAATCTATATCCTTTTTAAAGCCCCACCCAGGTGATTTTGATGATATGCCAAGTTTAGGGAGCTAGCTGACTTCTATCTAGGGCCCTTGGACATCATAGCATTCTGTAAGTTGCAGTGAAATAATCCTTTTGAAAAGATAACCAAAATCTTCTCAAAATTGAATTGCCCCTAGATATGATCAAGAAAACATGCAGCCCCTTTGCCCTGGCAGCTATAATATAACAATATGGGAAGCCAGATTGAGAACAAAGGTGAAACCTAGAGGGGAGTAGAATCAAGAAAAACACAAAGGAAGAAAACTGGAGCCCTGACTGCACCTCACCTGGACTCCACACTGCCTCAGAATTTTCTGCTCAGATGAGCCAATAAATACCCTTTACTGTTTAAGCCAGTCTGAGATGGGTTTTTGGTTTCTTGTTTCTTCCAACAAAAGGTATCCTCCACAACCTTCCCCACACCAAAATCAAACCAGTGTGGAAGTACATGCTAGAGTTTTCTCCTTTAGTGAGATTAAATGTGGGAAAGACTGATAATTCAGATAAAAGACTTCCATTCTTAAATTCAACTTTATTTGAGGATTTCTCTATACAATAAGTGATTTTGACTATTCAGCCTTTACTCAGAAAAGCTTCTCTTTTGTTAATGAGATTAAAAACCAAAGCATTAGGCCCAAGGTGACAAGAATGACACTACAAGATAGGACGTTTTTATATAGGAATCCAAGACAGTCCAGCATGACAAAACTCTAACTACTGTCTTCTTCCCTTTTTCCAGGTTTCCTCACACCCAGTAGATATGTTGTTACTTAATGTGAATCAGTAGATCAGTGAATAAAAGGCCTGTTTTTCAAAGTTACTAAGAATCTTCATGTGTTATTGGCTGATGGTACATAAACTTAAAGGAGACCTCGCGTATTGCTTACAGACTTGGATCTCAAGGATCCATGGTAACAGTGGCTTAACTTTTCAATACACAGAATGGTAATTATATTTCCTCCTTTCATTCATTTTTCCATGTTTCCAACATTCTTGAGGTTCAAGTATGACCTGAGGGCTAATGACCAAAAGCACAGAGATTTCAATGTGAAACCCACATTTCTAACCTGTCATTTTCTCAGAAAGACTTACTTATATTTCTTTGCATTGTGCTTTGGGACTGTCTTAAGTCAAAAGTACCTCAATATAAAAGTTAACCATCTTACTTTTGGAATGATACTGTTTCCAGTTTGTCAGCACATGCTATTAGAGCCACAAAATAGAGTACCTATATTTGGCATTTTTTCATTAATCCAGTGAAGTGTGAAAGATACCTGCTCTACCATTTATGGAAGTCCCTAGGTTAAGTGCTAAGAACTTGTGGATTTGCACCACACTGTATTCTGTCTCCATAGAAGCATCTTAATATGTCCTCAAACCCTTCTCTCTTCTTTCTCTCTACCTCATTCCCATAGCTGAGGCCCATTGCCTGGAAAAAGGGGCAAAGTCTTAGGAATATAAAAAAGGAAGCAGAATAAGTTGGAAAAGGAGAAAGGGTCTAGAACTTAATGAAAACTGAAACTGTACAATGAACTCAAGAGCTCCTGTACTCTGATCGCTCAGCTCATTTTCTAAAACTTTCCTGTTGGTCACAAAGGTCTGCTCCAAATAAGAATCCTTTAGAACTCAAAGAAACCTTCTAGAAGTCCTTCTTTCTCCTATTCTCTTTCTAAACGTGAAAGTTGAAAATGACCACATGAATACAGAGCATCAGTGTATTTTGCTTTAATGTTTCCAGTACTATTCTCCTCTTCAATTCATTGAGTTACCCCAGGATTGCCCACTCTTTTAGCTTGATGTAGTCCCATTTGTTCATTTTTGCTTTTGTTTCTCCTGCCCAAGGAAATGTGTTCGGGAAAATGTTGCTCATGTTTATATTCAAGAGATTTTTGCCTATGTTTTCTTCTAAGAGTTTTATGGTTTCATGACTTACATTCAGGTCTTTGATTCGAGTTTACTGTTGTGTATGGAGTTAAGACAATAATCCAGTTTCATTCTCTTACATGTAGCTGTCCAGTTTTGCCAACACCAGTTGTTAAAGAGGCTGTCATTTCCCCATTGTATGTCCATGGTTCCTTTATCATTTATTAATTGGCCATATATGTGTGGGTTTATATCTGGGCTCTCTATTCTGTTCCATTGATCTATGGATCTGTTCTTGTGCCAGTACCAAATTGTTTTGATTACTGTGGCTTTGTAGTAGAGCTTGAAGTCAGGGAGCATAATCTTCCCTGCTTTATTCTTCCTTCTCAGGATTGGTTTGGGTATTTGGGGTCTTTGTGGCTCCATATGAATTTTAGAACTATTTGCTCTAGTTCGTTGAAGAATAAATACTGTTGGTATTTGGATAAGGACTGCATTGAAACTGTGGATTGCTTTAGGCAGGATCAGGATTGCCTACTCTTGAGAAATTTCTATAGCCCTTTCAAGTCTGTGTTCAAATGTAAAATGAAAATGCCATCAGTTAGTTTTATTCGACAAGGAGTTCTAGATACCTGCTGTGTTTGCAGCCCAGCATCTAGCTGCCATGCTCCTGGGAGCTTTACCCATTTCCCACTGCAGTCCATCCTTAGTCCATGACTTCAGGGACTGAGCACACAACCAGCCACAGACACTGGCACACTTCATATAGTGACTCCAGTGAGCTTATGACCTAAGCAGAGGCCTGCAATGCAACTAAGACCTTTTCTGGGAACAATTAAGACAAAAACTCTTGCTCTTTCCCAGTGGACATGACATGAAAGAATGTGACTCCAAAAACTGCTGATAGCCATCCTATAGCATCAGAGGAAAACACATTTGAGAACAGTCATCTCAGAGCCAGGAGACAGAGCAACCAGACCACCATGACATAGATTGAGCCCCATTTTATAGTAGCTTCAACCAAATGAAATTGTCAGTATCTAACTATTTAAGACCTAGAAAAATGGCAATCCCATATGGTTCAACTTAATAGTTAGATCTTTTCAATTATGTATTTCAATAAACTTCCTAGGCTTCAGGCAGTTTAATTTGGGTTTCTGTCATTTTCAAATGTAAGAGTCCAGACTAATATGTAAGGTTGTTGTAGCCACTAAAACAATATGTGAATATGCACAGATGCAAAGGGCCATTTATTTTTTAAAAAAAGAAAGAAAGGAAAGAAAAGAGAATAAAAGAAGGAAGGAAGGAAGGGAAGAAGGGAGGAAGGGAGGGAAAAGAGAGAGAAAAAGATGCCAAGACACTACCTTTCCTCAAGTTTGGAAAAACTTCAGTTCTTGAAGAGGATAATAATGATGGGTAAAAACATACATATGAGACTTCATAATCTATAAAACATTTCACACTCAGTTCGTTTAATTGGCATAACACCCTTATGAGGTAAATAGGTACCCATTTTACAGATAAGAAAACTGATCCAGAATAGTTGAGTGTGTTGTGTTGAATTTCCAGATAGTAAATGACAGAGCCAGGATTCAAAGCCAAATCCTCTAACCCCCAACTCTCACTCTTCCCACCTCATCTCACAATTCTGGAATGGTCAAGAAATTGCTTGGGAAACATTTGCATGGACCTACTATGGAATATGAAGCATTAAAGTAATATCTCTGACATGTCAAAACAACTACCAGTCTGATCATTTTTTAAAAAGCAGCCAAACTCTGAGAGTAACCCATGTCAAATCTTTCTAACTTTGGTGAGATCCTGACAGTGTTATTAGAAACTAGTGGAATATCTCAGAACCTTGTACACAGGGTTGCAGTCCTTTTTAATTTGGAAATCTAGATGCCTCTCAGTTTTTATCCTCCTCAATCTTTCTTTAGTATACTAAAGATATTACTGATTCACTAGCACACTGTGGACACTTAATATTAATAAATATATGTGGACTATGCCACTGCAGTGACAATTTTTTTAATTCCTAAGGATCATAAAGTTAATAGGATATAACCATTTGAGTTATATCAACAAAGGCTCCATCAAACTCATTTTCCCCATACTAGAATACAGCTTCACAATGAGTACCTTTTTTATTTGTTCTATATCACGTAGTCAACTCTGAGAATCCCCCTCCTTTCAACAAATTTTTAAGCACCCTCTTCTTTCTGCATGCCTTGTTTTAGCTACTAGGACTTAACAGAAACCCCAACGCAATATTACAATGTGCTTCTAGTCACTCAGGAAATACACCTAGGTTCTCAATATCATCATTAAAAAATGATAAAATTTTTTTAATTAAACATTTTTTTAAACCTGTTAGGGTTTCTCAGAGTACCTGCCTAGAGAACATGAACAGTGATCAATCATGACCTAATAATTACCTTAAGTAAGACTAAAACCTAGTCTTCCTAAGGCTAAAAGCCTAGTCATGAGGCAGCCTGAACTATGAAACCCAGAGAGCTTCAGAAAAGATCTTCAGGAATGTGCTTTGATGGCCCAAGATTTTGAAGAATGAATCCAGAGGTATGATCTTTGGAAGCTGGGCACTGACATTCTGGGCCAAGCTGAAAACGCATGACACCTGGTTGTATTAAGCTTTCACAGGAATTCTCTCAGGCCTAGGACAGGCGACCCATCCAATTTTTTAAGATTCACCAAGGTCATCTTTTCATCATACTTTGCCTCATCTTGTAAGTCAGGATCAACAGAAAAGGAATCTGGAAATCTCCTTAACCAACCGGTTTAGAGACATTTAGAGGACATGTATCTAAAAACAGTCAAGTAGAAAGACAGGACTAGCAAACAGGTTCAGATCTTACCTCTCCTGCAGCCCACACACCCTTAGGCAAAGAAATCCACCATCTCCCCTTCATTCCTTTCAGTCCCCTCCTTCTCTCTCTGGGTTTAGTTACCCATCCATAAAGTAATGCAACTAGCCCAGTTGATAACTAAGATTTCGTCCACGAGTAAAAAGTCTAAGTTTTTATGAAAACAGAACAGGTACTTGATTGAAGGGTGTTTAAGCAGAAGCCCTGTAAAGACTGGCAAGGAAGAAGTTCAAGCAGAAAAAAAGAAGCCAATTGCTGTGAAATAAAAATGGCAGTGAGATACCAGAGATGTGATGGAACCAAAATGTTGCATGTTTTGTTACTGGCCCCATAATCCTTTTAAACATATAAACTTCACCCAAAGATAGGCTTGTCACAAAACTTGATACTATTAAAGGCATAACCAAACTTTTATTGCATGAAAGAATATCTTTGCTTAAGATCTATACCATCTTCTCAAAAACTTCAAATCACATCCTGGTGTCTGGGAATTCCTCAAAGAAATGTTAGTGGGAAATGGTTAGTGACTGTCCTATGTGCATTTGGAAATTGGAAAAATGAATAGTAAACAAAAGAATATGTTTTACTTTAAGTGTTGATCAATTATGACAAAAATAGCTACTAGTTTATTATTATCTATTTGTCTTACATCCTGCTAATAAGCATTTTTCTCTCTTTATGTTCTTAAAATGCCATGGAATAGATTCCCTTGTTATCCTATCAATTTTTCAGGTAAGCAATCTGAGTCATGCAAAGTTAAGTGACTTCCCCAAGGTCACACAGCTAGAAAGTGGTAAAGCAACTGAAGGAACCAAGACAGAGTTCCGGCTCTCCCCAGTTTTTTTTCTTAAAGCCCTATACAAAATATGAACAAAATGCAAATGATTTTTAGCTGCAGATATGCTAATTTTTTAAAGACTAACATAAAACACTCAGAGTTCTTTTCCAATTTCTAATGATGCAATGTTTGCAAGAGGATCTTGTCTAAAATGTGGTACTAAAATAAGGGCATCTACAAAATTATCATACTTTATTTCATCTGGTAAGTCAGAATCAATACAACAGGAATCTAGAAATCTCCTTAACCTTCCTGGCTGAGGACATTCAGACGACATCTATGTAAAAATGATCAAGTAAGAAAGACTGGGAGTGAGGACACTTGGGTTCAGGTGATAAAAACCTGAATAGGTTCTGAAAAAAATATCCGTAGTTATGAAGAAGCAGGTGGATTTTACCTTATAGCAAAGACTTGCAAAATACCCTCTCAGCTTCTTTAGTAACCTTACACATGCACAGTAAAATTTAGGGAGCATGACTTTTTTTAACACAAAAGAAAAGAAAGAAACTGACAGAGACCCACACACTATGGCAGTTGAGTTGTATCATAGCCTGTGGAGTCAGAATCTCTTGATCTGCCTTTCAGCTCTGGGGCTTTCTGGCAATATGGCCACAGGCAAGTCACTTCATTGCTCTGTGCCTCCATTTCCCATCTGTAAAACAGGGAGAGTCAAGAGTACTTACTTGGAAGGGGTATTAGAAAGATTAAATGTCAATCAGTGTAAAATACTTAGAGCAGGGCCTACCACATATATGTGACATGTTATTACTACTACACATACTATTATTATATGTTACTATTATAGAATGGAAGATGGGTGGATGTAAACTTCCAAGAACATGATTTGGTGACTAAACGATGAATCCAGGAGAAAGAACATCTGTTTTGCTTGTATGGGTACAACCTAGCTGTATCCCAGATGAATCCTGACAATATTTCCTTTGGCGGCACTGACAGGAACATATACGGAATCCTATGGCTACATTTAGGTCATGAGACATAGATCACCTAAGCGCTGCGGCAAGCCCTCAACAGTAACAGTAAATCAGCTCTCTGTGTTACCAACACTGAGAAAAAGTGTTCAACGGAAAATTAACACTCTCCCCTTGCCTCTCCCCGACCCCTTCCAAAGATTTTCACAAGACCAGCGGGGTTTGCTGGCCTTTCCAAACTTGTTCCCAGGAAGTCTGAAATGGGTGCTGCTAGGAGTTGCTGTATAATTACTCAGTTGATTCCCTCTAAGAAGCTTATGCTCAGAATTGAGGAAAGAAAGCAGATTAACCATTTGAATACATGCCATGGCCCATCCACAGCCTTCCCCTTTCTCCACCATAAATGAGAGCTTCTACATTCCCCTCCCGTCAACCCCAATATGTGATGCAGGGAAATCAATTTATTGCTTTGGCTAATCCTACAACAATAGGGGTTTCATTTTCATTGTGGGGCAATTAAGTTGTCCGACGGGAAGGAAGGAACAGGAGGAAAACAGGGAGGGAGGGCTCTGCCATCCGCACAGATTAGACCTGCGGAGGCAGCAGCTTCGCTCCGTCGGTCTGGTGATCTGTCCCACGCAGCTCCCGACGGCTACCTAGCAACGCAAAGCCAGGAACAGAGCCCTTCCGCTCCCTGCCTCCTCCTCTCCCTCCCTCCCTCCTCTCCCTCCCTCCCTCCTCCCTCCTCTGCCTCCTCTCCCCTCCCTCCCTCTCTCCTCTCCCCTCCCTCTCTCCCTCCCTCTCCTCTTCCTCTGCCTCTCTCCCTTTCTCCCTCCCTCTCTCCCTCCCTCTCTCCCTCCCTCTCCTCTTCCTCTGCCTCTCTCCCTTTCTCCCTCCCTCTCTCCCTCCCTCTCCTCTTCCTCTGCCTCTCTCTCCCTTTCTCCCTCCCTCTCTCCCTCCCTCTCCTCTTCCTCTGCCTCTCTCTCCCTTTCTCCCTCCCTCTCTCCCTCCCTCTCCTCTTCCTCTGCCTCTCTCTCCCCCTCCTCTCCCTTTTCCTCTCTACTTGTTTGTCTTCTTTCCTCCCTTCTGTTTTTATTCTCTCCACTTTTTCCTCCTTCTCATTCTCTGTCACTTTAAAAACATAGACTCTCCGACAACTTGAGAGAAGTTTAAAGAGCTCTATACCAGAAACTTTTTCCATTCGAGCCCTCGAAACTGGCCGCGCAGACGGGTCCCATTGATCAACACAAAAGCCCCCACCTCCCGGGTGGAAAGGAAAACCCTTCAAGAAAATGCTCTCGTGTGTCAGCCTCTCTCTTGGCCAATCCCCACTTCCCGGCCTTATCTTGGCTCCTTAACGATCTGTAACGAGAAGCGTTCTCTTGGGAGTCACCGCGGGACTAAGTTTCGCTGGGGTTAGAGGGGTGGGAGGCTCCAGACTGCAGCCCTCGCCCGCTAAGCGGTCTCTCCCGCCGCGCGCGGCAGGTGGAAGTCTACGCGCGGAGCACCGCCGAGGAACAGCTCGACCCAGAGAGAATAAATCAGTGGGGAAGCAGGCTGCGCACTGGCGGGTAGAATCCCATTCTCCGGCTTTCAACTGCAAAGTGCTTTCCAGAAGGGTCGGAACAAATTCGCGTGGGAACAAAGGCGGGTCCCCGTGGGGTGCGCTGTCACCAAAACCGGTGGCGCTGCTTTACTCAAGTTTTCTGCTCGGTTCCCGGCGGGCGGAGCAGGGGCGCTCCCGCTCGCCCCTCTCTGGGCAACCCGAGCGCCCCGGGGGGGCCGCTCGAGCGCCGCCGCCCGCCCGCGGACTGGGCCCTGCCGCCTGGAGAAGCCCGGCGTTCTGCACGGGGCTCCGGTTGGCGCGCGCTTACCTTGACCACCGGCCGGCGCCAAGCAGGCGGAGAAAGCCAGCAGCAGCGCGCACGCCGCCGCCCCGCGCCGCATCCCCACGCCGTCCCGGCCCCCGGCCTCGCCGTTCCGACCCGGGCAGGTGGGCGCGCGTCGCACGGAGCAGGGGCAGCGCCTCCTCTTGCGAGCGCTCCTTTAGGCCCGCACCTCCTGGAGTTCCTAGCGACAGAAAGGCGAACCCC
Organism: Smutsia gigantea; assembly: GCA_032199065.1. NCBI lineage: Eukaryota > Metazoa > Chordata > Mammalia > Pholidota > Manidae > Smutsia > Smutsia gigantea. The sequence continues at coordinate 112,983 of JAVSCE010008514.1, read as the reverse complement.
TCGCGGGAGGCCTCCCGTTTTCTACCCGCGCCAGTCCCCACCCTCCAGACAGTGCGTAAAGCCCTTTAGACCCCGCCGCCCCGGAACTAGCATGCGGGAATCCTGCAGGGCAGGCCCCCTGCCGCCCGGCCCGCCCCTCGCACTTCGCGGCGTCGGAGGACGGGAGGAGGGAAAGAAAGGACTCCAACACTCGTGCGCACACTCAAACACTTACCCATAGCCTCACACGCAGTCACACACACTCCTCACCGTCGCACCAACTGACAGTGTCTCTCCTCACACACGCGTGCACACACACACACACTGTCACACGCTCACACCCGTGCACCTACTTCCCAGCCACACAAGCTTGACACGTGCACGCAAACTTCACAGTTACACCCTTATTCACACGTGCGCACACGCCTCACACTCACATGGGAACACTCACACGCAGGCACGCTCTGCCCTAGTCTCTCCGCAGGATTTGCCTCCGCAAGGAAGTCGGCTAGGCGGTCCACGGGGAAATCTGCCTGCTACAGACTTTGAGAAGGAAGAGGAGAAAGGGAAGGGAAGGAGCAAAGAGCCTGCTGTAGCTATTTGTGGCCATTCTCTAATCTGAAATCCCTAAACTCCCTCGAACACCCTGGTTGCCCCCATAGAGTTGAGGCACTGTGATGGGGTGCTGTGTGCTTTTACAAGGTTATGGAGCGGGGTGTGGATCAATGTTGGGGAAAGAGTTGGATCTTTGTTTAGCTTTTCTTAAGCACTACATTACAGGTTTCATGGCCCGGTCGCGCTTCTTACAAATCTGTTCATTTTGGAGCAAAACTGAACAGAATGAACGTCTTCTCGAAAGATAGCATTAGTGCCCCTTTATACGAGGGAGAAAGGTAAGGTGTTCAGAGAACCCCTCAGCTCCCTGCTTTGGGGCGGCGTTAGCCAGGCTGGCGGGGTGCCAGCCCCCAGGTGCCTGCGAATGAAACTTACACTCACCCTCAGAGCATCTTCCTCAGCCGGTACTTGACACCAGAGCATACAGGTAAAAAAGGGCTGGCGTAACCTATTTCTGGCCCTGGGAGCCCTGTGTGGGCAGGGGAGTTTCCAGTCACCCCAGAATGTCCTGCCCCAGCCCCTGGAATAACTCGGCAGCAGGGCCCCCGGATCTGGCTCCGGGTCCAAGGAGCCAGGTTTCCTTTCGCTCAGCCGGAGGAGACTTTCTCTCGGTGATCGTGGAGGTGGCAGCCCTGTACCCTCGCAGTTCCCGGGCAAGGTCCCGCCGCCTCGCATTCCCCGGGAGCGAGGACCTGACAGGCACTTCCACCACTTCTCCCGGAGCACGGATCTTTTGGGACTCAGGCTCGCGTACCTTCCGTGGGCGTTTGTGGTTGGTGGAGTTTTGCTGGGAGACGGGAGAAGGCGAGATAGGTATTTTTGAAAGACAGCGGAACAGATACACAGAGAGAGAAAATTTAAGAGTGGGGTTGTGAAAAGGGGCAGGAGAGATTTCGTGGCTTTCGAGATTTCTGGATTTGGAAATCCAGAATTCTCCGTTCTGCCCAAAGTCACTGACTGGAACGCTATTTGCCTCCCTGCGCAGAATTCCTCGCTGCGCACACCGTGGAGCAGGCAGGACAGGGGACAGAAAGGCAGGCGGCTGGAAAGTGAGAGGGACGAGGCGGGCGGGAGGAGGAAAGCGGTGAGGGGGCGAGGAGCTGCGCTTCAGTCTCGGCGAGTGATTTATGCCGGTTCCGGGCGGTCGAGGCGATGGTACGAGACCGCGCCGGGGTCAGGCCGCTCCGACGCCCTGCCGGCCGCGCTGCATGGTCAGTGAGCGGTCAGGCACTGTTGCGTTACGAAGAGCGGCGGGCGCTGGGGAGGAGCGCGCCCAGGCCCGCAGCAGGCGGGGACCGGCGTGAGTGCGAGGGGCTGGGTCGCTACCAGTGTGCGCGTGGGCGCGGGGGCTGCGGGGACGCTAGCCCGAGTGTGCGTGTGTGCGCGGCTGTGTGCGCGAGTGTGTATGTCCTTTTACTGTAGCAGCCGGGCTCCCAAACATTCCTTTCTGCACTGAAGGGTTCTCCTCATTGTTGTCTTTGTGCTCCAGCGTTGCCAACTTACTGGAATTCCTGACGTGGTCGCACAGCAGGGCTCAGGCTGACCGTACGAGGCAACTCCAATTGTGTAAGGGGCCGACCCCGCCGTTAATCCCAGAATACGCTGGAGAAGGGGAAAAGAATGGAGGGAGAAGGGAAAGGAGAGGAGGCGATAAAGGGTGGGGATGGGGGACGAAGGACCGCTAACGGAGCACGGTCTATCATTCCCAGCACCGTATTAGTAAACTCACACATCCACACTGTTTTCCACTAGAAATCCCTATTTTCTCAGTGTAATCCCACACTCGCGCTGCTTGAGGCGTCTTTTGCAGCCTGCACCATGCGCCTATTTATCTCTGTTATCTATTCCTGAGATTGCTGGTTTCTAGAATTTGCAGGATTAAATCTAAGGAGCAGCATCTGGGAAAGCCCAGGTCAATGCATAGTTTCTGTATAATGCAAAAGTACAATTCCTTATTTTCCACATTTCCCTATACCTATATGTATACAGGACTTTACAGAGCAATTAACCAAAAGAAAGAGAAGAAGGTGCTGAAAAGTGGAATTTATTTTAATAAATTTATGTTAGTTGACTCCTTGTCTATATTATTGTATTTATGCGTCACCAAATTGCTGGAAATATTTTCAAAGCATTTGTCCCTATCCTGAACCAACTTCTGCTTCCTGCTGTGGGCATGAAGTTGTAAAATCCAACTTCAGTTTGCTATTAATCCAACCCAGATTTGCCTCCTGAGTGCCATAGAGCCAACTGCCCCCTGAACAGCTCCAATCCGATGTCCCTAAGACCTCAAACTCAATATAATGGAGCCTGAACCATAAACTTTCAGTGTTCCTTATCTCAATAAGGGGCGCCACCATCCTCCCTAAAGGCCAAGGTCAGAATTGTCATTCTTGACTCTTCCCTCTTCCCCAATCTTATATGCAATCAATCATGAAATTCTGTTAAATCAAGTTCCTCAATCCATTCACTTTTCTCTCAACCCCCCTCCCCAACCACTTCTCTCAACCTCACTGCCAGTCACCTACCTCTCTCACCTGTATGGCATGATCCTTATAATGGGCTCCGTGCTGCTAGTTTTGCTCCCTCCCATCCATCCATCTAGTTCCCATTCTGCAAGCAAATAATCCAAAGCAGTGTTTCCATCAGACTAGTGCTTTCAAACAAAGTACATTACCCATCAGAGGGTTATGAAATCAATATAGTAGGTTCGACAAGCATTATTTTTAAATGAAATAGAACAGAATAGAAACTAAAATAGGTTTTATGTGGAAAGGACATGTATTGTTTCACAAAACTCCTGTTTGTTTCAGATATATATACTGGGTCACCTTATAAAATATATTGCTTATGCTTCTCACTCAAAAGAGTTTAAGGTATTTCCCCACAAATTACTTCTTAGTTAAAAAGCAAAAATAGTAAGAAGCAGAGAAAGCAGCAGATGTTTTAATAGGTTCTATTATTATTTCAGTATGGTCAGGTCAACAAATCAGGTAACTGCCATTGGAAAGATGATTTATTATACTCACAGATTCCAAGAAAGACAGTAAAGGTCACGCCACTGGGGGCCACACAGGCAACCATTGGAGTTGTTACTTGGAAGAGGAAAGGGGGGAATTGTGGACAAGCACCTTTACTATGATTTGTGAGGAAAGGAACAGGCAGACAGGGTGAGCAGGGTGAGTATTTGAAAAGCATTCCCTGGGATGAACTCCCAGAAGAAAGAGGCAATGAGGGAGGCTCGAGGCCAAAGCAAGGAGACTCAGGCATGTCACCAGGTCATCCTGAACAAGGGGTGTCCAGCATGTGAATGCAGGGTGAATGAAAGCCTCAAGATTACAGAAGCTAGAGACGTGATAAATACAGCAGATACCACTTCCTCTCCAGCCCCTTCCCCTGAGGATCCAGACTTCATGGAATTGAGTTTAAAAATCTAACAGCATTATTTCTTTATTTGCTAAATTAAAATCAGAGACAAATTATATTGCTTTCAAAGAACAATGCATTACTATTTTGGTGGAATTATGGGAATTTGGAATTTTTGAATTGGAAATAATACAGTTTCACTTTGTACATATAATTTTGGGGGAAAGAGTAAGTGTTAAGAAATAAAAATTTATCTAATGTTACATATTTCAAACACCCAGACAAATGCTTTGACACCTGTGTTTATGATATTATCACATGGTTGTACCTCTTCTGTTTGCAAGTAGAAATATCCACTATCCTTTGTTAGGAAGTACTTTGGATACGTGAATTTTAAAATAACTATGCAAGGTTGAAATTACGTTATATTTTCAGGGCTTAAGCATTCTAATAAAACATGACTTTTCCTACGCAGATTCCAAACTTAGCTTTCTAAACTTAGATAGGAAAATGGAGGCCTCCAAGGGACATGGCCAAGGTCACACAGCTACTGAGTGGTACTACAGGAATTAAAACACACGCCATTCAGCTCCAGGGTCCATGACCTTCACGACTCAATTCTTATTCTTCCTGAGTTCTACAAAACAGAAGTACCCTGTACTGTCCAAAGCATTTGGTCCTGTTCAATAGCTAAAGAACTCTTTTTCTCCCCGCTCTCTGCTTTGGCTTCAGGTCAACACTGGTTTTCTCATTACAACTGTTTTGGACATATGCTGGCCCAACTAACAGCGGTAAACACACCAAGCTGTCTCTGATATGCTGCTGATTAAGTCATCCTGTAAGCATGTGGCGTTTGGATATTAAGATGATACTAAGAAAAAAATTACTTCAGAAACTGTCCTCCTTTTGAAAAATATTTAGGTTCTTGATTTTAAATTGTATGATAAGCCATAGGATACTTGAAAATATACATTGATTCAATGTTGGTGTAGGCATTTGAGATAAAAGAAAACTAAGACATGATCCTCCTATTCATGGATTTTACAGTTTAAAAGGATAAGGGGAAGCATAGGGCACGGTGCAGTACAAATATGAGCTTAAAAGTAACTTTACAGAAAGTTGCATTTGCTATGTCTTACAGAAAAAGAAGGTATAAAATTGAAATTATGAATACTTTACATTGTGTTTTAATGTCCTATTAGTAAAATATTAGTACAAAAGTAGTATCTCAACCAAAAGAATTAGGAATAGAGGCCCACCAAACATCATAAGCGCATGGTACATAATAATTGGAAGGAATATAACTATTTTAGTGCACATAATTGTTATTCAGAATAAAATATATTATTTTTAAAATTGGTAAAAAAAAAAATACAGCAGATACCATGTGGAATGCTGACAAAAATACATGACCTGAATCTAATCATTAGAAAGCATGAAATAATCCCAAACTGAAGAGAATTCTATAAAATAACCAAACTATACTCTTCAAAAATGCCAAGGTCATCAAAGACAAAGAAAGCCTGAGGAACTTTTTAGAGCTATGACAAGAAAATGCAACACAGAGCCTTTGGCTAGATTTAGACTGGGGGGAGAAAATAGTTCTAAAGGACATCATTGGGATAATCAGAGGCATTTCAATTTGGACTGTCGATTGGGTTGTCTGATACTGATCAGGAAAAGAAATGTCCTTGTTCTTAAGGAATATATACTGAATTACTTAGGGGTCAGGAACATGATTTTGCAATTTATTCTCAAATAAGTCAAAAAATGAGTGTGTGTATTAGAAAGAGACAGCAAATAGGCAAAAGGTATATAGGAGTTTCTGGCACTATTCTTGCAACTTTTCTGTGAACTTGAGATTATATTAAAATAAAATGATTTTTTTTTAGTTTAAGAGACTCACATTAAATCACAAATTCCACAAGGACAGTTCTCTGGTCTCCTGGCGTTGACTCCTATTATTCCATCTGAACATTCTTGCCCCCCAATCCTTCCCTTCATCTTGTTCACTTCTATTCAACTTCTCAATGCCTTCTAAAATACCTCTTCTTCCAAGAAGCCTTCCCAAATCCCCCATACTGACTTAGCAGGCCCTTCTATATGCTGTCATGGCTCTCTTTGTTTCCCGCAGACCAGCTTCTGTCACACTTGTGTGCCCATGGCCTCCTCAAGGCTTCACCCTCTGCAGCAGAATAAATTTTTGCAGACCATTTGAAACACTTGGTTATAACACTTCAATAGTTTTCCATTATTCCAGGAATAAAATTCCAAATTTTTAGCATAGTCTCCAAGCCTTTGCATGATCTGGCCCCTGGCCATCTCTTTAACCACATTTGACAGTCCAGCCATACTGGTCTCCACTTGGTTCCTCAGACATAAAGAAATAGGCAGAGGTTTGTGGAGTTGCCTAAATTCCTGACTGCATTGCAGTTCTAGTCCCTAACCTAGTATATCCTTATAATAATCATCCTTTTGCTTGACAAAGCTTGAGTGGATCTCTGCCCCTTGTTAAACCGAGTCAGACTGGAACATCAAAAAGTGCTAAAAAGCCATCATAAAGTATCTCCCCTTACCAGGCAGCCCCAGTATGCTTCTGATGTAATAATAACTGCAATCCATAAAGGAAAAAGATTGTATTTATGACCCCTTTTTTTTCACAACTTTGACTTGCCAGCCACAGGACTAGGTCCTGAGCCACAAGTGGCCACCTGTTCCTGGTGGTAGCCGAGGTCAGGAAGCTACAGCAACTCCTAGAGAGACACCCATACAGCAGCTAACTTCTCCAAACCAAAAGTGGAGACAACAGGTGTAATATAAAGGAATCCTCCTGATTTGTAAATATAGTCATAAGAAAAGTCTTGGCAGAGGTTTAAAGAAACAACAGGGAATCTAACAAGTCTCACTGATTGAAAACATGTTCAATAAACTTAGGACTTCCCTGAAAAATGTAGGACTTAAAGACCATCCCAGGAAGCCCTGGGAGTCAGGCAGCCTAAGGCAAGCACAAATGTTCTTATCAGGCCAGTACCACAAACACCAGAGCCAAAAACCTGTGCAGAAGTACTTCACAGTGCTTCGTGAGGAAGACTGGGAATACAGTAAGCAGCAGGGCCACAGTGGTTAGCCTCACTGCTTTTAAATTCCTCTCTTAGGAGCAATTTCTGCAGGTAAAGGTCAGTGGATAATGACTCTAGAGGACCAGACCAATACAATTGCATCAGTCCCAGAGTCCATCTCTTATCTTAGGGATTGTGAAAGGTTGGAGAAAGGTATGTGATAAGGAGTAGTATATGCAGGAAGAAAAGGCCTGTTCAAAGTCAGGATCTCTGTATGATCATTCAGGTGAAATTACTTAGGACAATTATCTCTGTATCACCATTACATGTAAATTCAGTTTCTATGTCCAAAGGTTTGGAGACTTGCACCAGAATTCAACCAGACTCCCCACCAAGGGAGGTGGATCTGTCTTGTTCACAACCAAGTCTCCAGAGCCTAGCACTGGATCTACTACATGGCACACCCTCAATGAATGCTTGGTGAGTGAATGAGTGAATGAATGAGACAAAACAGCATGAACTCTGCATTTGGCTTCTGGCATTTCACTCATATCAGACCTTACAAGATACAGCTTATTCTGAAGAGATCTTGAGATCTTGTGTACTATGGGAAGCATCCTCAGGGTATTTCATAGTTTTAACTTCTCCTTAGCAATATTTGCCTTTAGGGACTACGATTAACCTTGCAATCTGAGTTTTCAAAGGAACGGTATTTCTCTAATGTCCTATGGGAACATTTGGCAATATTTGAAGCACTTTTTGGTTGTTGCACGGGTGGGGGAGGATTCTTCTCTCATCTAGTAGGGAGGGATCAGGGATGTGGCCAAACATCCTGCAGTGAGCAGGACAACCTCCCACAACAAAGGGAGAACTATCTGCTGTCAAATTTCCCTAGATTAAGATGGAGAAACCCTGAAAAAGAGCAAGCAAATTGTGACAACAAAATCTTTAAGTTGGATTTTAGACCTTTAGATAAAGAAAAGAATCACAAAATCCATTTAAAAACCACTTCTGCTAATTTCATCTGCTTAATAACTGGCGACCTAGTGGGCAAAGGACTATAATTCTATACAGATCAGAGACCAGTCAAGAGAAACAGACATTAAGATGAGGTATGCAGAGAAGAATTTCAAAATGGAGAAAATGCATATTCATTCTTATGCTTCAGTTATGTTTAACTAAATGCAAGCTAAACAAGAAAAATATTTCTTTCCTCTCTTCTCTCTGGTTGGCCAACTGCTATTTTTTCCTCAAACATCAACTTAAATGTTTCCTCCTTTGTGGTAAACTTCTTCCTCCTCTTCCAGACAGCAGGTTTCTTTTTTGTAATCCCACCCCACCAAACACTTACCTTCATTAGGATTTTCACCATGTGGTATCAATCTTTGGCTACATTCATATCACCTCCAATAAACTTTGTATTCCTCAGTCTTCTTTTTAAAATAAACTTTAAATTGTAGAATAGATTTACATAAAAGTTGCAAAGGTAGTACAGAAAGCTGTCATATATCCAAGACCCATTTTAGCATATGAACAACTCACATTAGTAAGGTACCTTTGTAACAATCAATGAGCCATTATTGATATGTCATGATGAACTAAAGCCCACACGTCATCAGACTTCCTGTTTCATCTCGCATCCCTTTGCGTTCCAGGCCCCCACCCGGGCCCCACGTCACACTCAGTCCTTATGACTCCTTAGGGTCCTCTTGGCTGTGACAGTCTCTCAGACATGGCTCTGTTTTGGGCGGCTCTGGGAAGCAATGGTCAGGCATTTTGTATGTTGCCCTTCAACTGTGACCTGTCTGACGCTGTTTTCATGATTAGCCTGGGGTCGTGAGTGCTGGGGGCAGGAGGTAAAGAGCCATTCTCCTCAGATCTCCTCACCCACTATCAACATGACTTATCATGGCGATGTCAATCTTCATCACCTGGCTGAAGGAGTGTTTGTACAGTGTCTCCATAGTAATCACTCCACTTCCTTCTTTTCGTTCTGTACACTTTAGAAGGAAATCATTATGCACAGCCCATACTCAAGGAGTAGGGGGTTTCATACTCCACCATCTTGAGAGTAAAGTAAGAGAATTCGGCATAGATTTATCTCTTCACCCCTATCTATTTATTTATTTATTCAACGATTTATTTATATCAATATGAATTATGCATATTTATTTTGTAATGTGGGTTATAATTCAACACTACGTTGTTTTATTGCTCAAATCGTCCTAGTTTCAGCCATCGGCAGCTTCTTCAGGTGGCTGTGTGTCCCTTCAGCATGCCCCCATCATTGTGGGGCTCTGTTTGTCATGCTGAGCACCGACCTCCTTTCTGTCACTACAAGGTGCGCCAGGCTCATCTTGTATATTCCCTGCCCAGGCCCTAGAATCAATCAAGATCTTTTTATTTTTTGTTTTACAAAGAATGAAAGTAGTAACTAAAATTTGCTGAATAGTCACCATGTTCCAGATCTGAGCTAAGAAACTTACATGCATATGATCACTTACAACATCAAGCAAAGTTCCAGCTAACTGGCATGCAACTACTAATACATCTTGTTTTTAACAAATTGCCTGGGGAAACTATTTTCATTACATTTTATTTTTGTAATCTTAGGATAGGAAAGCCTGTCCAAGTAAGGCATAAGCCTACAATCCAGAATGGAAAGGATTGATGGTTTTGTCTATATAAAAATCTCATGACTTTGTAAGGCAAAAAATACAATAAACAATTTTTACAATTAGAAAATGGTTTATACAGCTATGACCAAAAATCTAATATAGAAAAGTTCTTAAAAAGTAATAAAAAATTGAGTACCCTATCAGAAAAAATGACCTGTGAACATAATAACTAACATTAATGAATGCTTACTATGTGCTACATATGGTTCGAAGTGCTTTATGAGTATCAACTTATTTAATTCTCAGAGCAACCCTATGAAGTAGGCACTACAATTAATCTTATTTTACAATAAGGAAACTAAGCCCAGAGAACTTAAGTGATTTCACCAAAGTCACACAGCTAGTTAGTAGCAAACCTGGAATTTGAACCCAATCTGATCGGCTCCAAAATATCTAAGCTTGTACTTTGGCTAGAAGCAAAGCCCCACAAAACAGAGACTTGAGTGCATGTAATTTATTTGAGAAGTAACTACAGGGAGCAATATTGAGGCACTAGATAGGGTGAGACAAAGAAGGAGGAGACACTATATAGAGTTGCTCTATCAATGTCACCACCGTGTTATCTGGCACTTAGTTATCCCAGGACCTTCTCAGAATTATCCACCTTGGGTCTACCACAAGTATTTGCCCATCAGTTTCCATCCCCTACTGGTTAAGAGTCATCGTCAGGGACATTACCTTCCTGCTAAGCTGGGGTGTGCATGTGCGCTTACAGAGCCCCTGAGAGTCTACAGGAATGGAGATGCTCCAAGGCAGAAAGTGAACGATATGCCACATGCACCTGAAGCTTAAAGATTTCAGTATAAGGTGGGTTGAAACTTGTATGAGGAGTGACCAGGCAGTTGTCATATTTTAATGCTCTGTGGTATACTTACCGTGTCCCTTGGTGGAGTCATTCTACCTGGGAATCGGGACCTCGAATCCAGCAAGCACAGCCTAAATTACACTCTTGTGAGCAAATTCTTGAGGTGATGACGAGAGGCACCAATCTTTCTTCCACTCCTGGTGACAGAGTATCATATCAGATATATCTGCCCCATACTGCATCCTTGAAGACAGCACCCCAATACCACCATTTTGTCCTTAAGTTGTTAATTTAAATGAAAATTTTATAGATCACTGCATTGTACTCCGAGGGTGGCTCCCTCTGAGTTGTGAGGTATACAGATATCCCTTGACTTGCATCCCGATAAACCCGTATCATAAGTCAAAAATGCATTTTAATACCTCTAACCTACCAAACATCATGACATTAAACATTATTTGTATCTTTATAAAAATGTTTAAGAAACCAGTTTGCAAATTTACGTGTACTATGTGCTGTTCTGTTAAGCTGCATATGCATGTGTGTGTGTGTGTGTGTGTGTGTGTGTGTGTGTGTGTGTGTGTGTGTGTGTGTAAAGAGAAAGAAATGCATGAGATCAAGAATAAATTAAATTCTACTCTGAAAGAATGGTCACTGAAGCAGTACAAGTCTTCAGCTCCAAATGGTGGGATTTGAAATTATCTTTTTTAACTTTCCTATATTGTTTAAATTACCTATAAGGAACTCATGTTAACTTTAAAGTTTATTTGATTACATATCTTACTCTTTATAGCTTAAGGACATTTAGGGAATTCCCTAAAGTCACCAACAAGGAGCCAGCACAGCCAGAACCCAAAGTCATATATAACAACTGCTAAACTGGGTTTCTTACTCTCTTCTCACTGGACTTTTTTGTTTGGTTGATTGGTTTGGGGGTTTGTTTGTTGGTTTTTTTCCGTAACAGAAAATGCTCAGAAATTGACTTTGCAGGGACTCGTAAGGAAGCTGAAATAAGCAATTCCACCAAAGTCCCTGACTGGCATTTTATGACCCACGGATCTTCTTTTAGGAAGATGCACAGGATTAACATTTTCTTCTTGAGATAATATCCTCTATTTTCCAATTTTTTCTCAGTTTCTGTCAGCCACAAGACCTTTCATTTGAATCCATCCCAGGATGAAAAACTGAGCATCTTAATGGAGGGAAAGGGTATGAATATTAATTCTTTTTCTCACTGGCTAACAGATTGACACTAGTCTTCAGCAATAGTGAATGTAAAAATATGAATGGCAAAAATATGGGTTCTCAGTTTAGTTCTCAGCAGACTACAACTGGTCTTGGCATTGGAACCCCTTTTTCCCTCTTCGCCTATTTTATGGCCAATAAATGGCAGCCCTTGTGTCCTGCCTCCATAATTCATATCAATAGTAAATGATAGTCACCAAGTGCCCTCATCAGCATGATCTGGCTTGTGACACTTCAGAAACATATTTCTAATCTGGAGAACTGAGACCGAATTGGTGATGTCAGAATGAGCAAAGAATCTGAGGTTTTAAATAAGTTTGCTCAGGTGTTACATCTTGCATTCTACCTGTGTATACATTTTCTATATTCTTCCTGTGGTATAACTTATTTCTTTCAGAAAAAAAACACTTGAAAAGACTTTCATAAGGCACAAAGTTTTTTCACAGAATACATAAATAAATCCTGAAAGTAAGCCATGAAGGACTTTTCAGGTGATTAAAACAGCTTTGCATTTAGCCTGTATACATTTACCAAAAACCTATGCACTGGGCATTGAGGCTAGAGATGAATAAAATTTTAGCTCCTTTTTCTGAGGAAATTATGGTCCAATAAAGCAATCCAGCCTGGTAAATATTATAATCAATGTATTCACAGGTGTTATGGAAGCACAAAGGAGAGTTCACTAACTCTCCTTTGGGAGGGAAAAATAAGGGTTGGAGAACAAAATTATCTAAGCTGAATATTGCAGGATAAGCAATTCATAAGGCTAACAGTAAGGAAGAAGGTATAGAATAATAATCCTTTATTAGTTCATTATAGTTCTCAACAAGCTTATGTGATAGGTATTTTTATCTACCTGGGACCACCATACTGTGTATTATTTATATTCAAGTTCTTGTTTTAGGTATGTTTTTGGAAACATAATCTCCCTCATAAAAATGTTTTCACTGATAAAAGTACCTACTAGATACATAAAAGAACCTAAAAAGTTAGGGGTCTTAGAAATTGGTAGCTCTGAAAGAGGGTAATCTAGAAATATCCTAAATGTTTATACACTAGGCATAATAGACAAAAATGTATCTATCTATTGAAGAATATTAAAACACTGGAAAACTTTAAGAATCCTAAAGCAAGAATTTTATATATTACAGTCATTTTAGCTTCTAGCTAAATTTGGTAGATTTCCTTAGAGCTAGAAAAAACAAAATGTATTGAATAAAATGGACAAATTCCTAAGACACACAAACTACCAAAAATGACTCAATGAGAAAGACTATCTGAACATACCTGTAACAAGGAAATTGAATCTGTAATCAAAAACTTCTCAACCAAAAAATAATCCAGAACCAGATGACTTCACTTGTGAATTCTACCAAAAATTTAAAGGCCCTTTATGTGTCAACAGAATTTCAAGGGGTCAACTCTGCTTATGTAAAGTGCATGAGCAAAAGTCCATCACTTTTTTTTTCTCCAAACTTCCTTGTAGCTGAAAGAATAAAATAATAAATGAAATAGTCATAAACTGCTTACACTTTCTGATATTTTTCAATGACGCAGATATGTCTCTCTTTTTATCTCACGTTAATTCCTCAAGTAACATTGACTTGGCATTGGAAGGTTTTATGACAAGCATAGTCTAAGACAGACACAAAGTTGTCTTACATGTGGCTATTGCTTTCCAGGGACTTACAATCTTGAACAGAGTTAAAACTTCAGGCCAAATCTACCAGATGCCTGCTTTTGTATAGCTCACACGCTAAGGATAGTTTTAGCAATTTTATATTGTTAAAAAAACCAAAATGAAAATAATATTTCATTATGTGAAAAGTATGTGAAACTCAAATGTCAGCGTACAAAATCAAGTTTTATTCGTATACAGCTATACTAATTCATTTGCATACTGCCTATGGCCGTTTTCACACTACAGCAGCAGAGTTGAGTAGCCATGACAAGACCATAGAGCCTCTCAGCCTAAAACATTCACTATCTGGCCATTTGCAGAAAAAGATTGCCATCCCTGATCTGGAAGGTGAAGTGAAAGCATATGGAAATCAGCAAATGTAGGTGGGATAGGAGGGTAGGCGTCATGTGAGTGGCAGCCACCCAGCGCCGGGTTGAGGGGGCCCGCGAAGGAGTGCAGGACGATCAAAGAAGGATCATGAAAGAAGCAGCTCACAGACTGGTCTGGGAAGAATATCAAGGATTTCAGTGAGTGACAATTCAGAAAAGAGAATTCTGAACAGAGTTTGTACAGAGAAAGGAGAGGGAAAAATACAAGCCAGAAAAGGCTTTGGAGATAAGACACCCCAAATATATCATCAAAGGGAATTATTGGGAGAAAAGAATTGAACAGCTTAGTGGTTCCTCCTTATTTATTACATGCTACAAATCGCTAATAATCACAAACATCGAATTTAAAATATAGTCGCACTTCAGTTCTTACTCAACACTCTCATCTGAAATTCAGTGCATTGCAAGAACTATTCAAAGCAAAGCGTGCTACAAAATTGTGTAATCTGAGAAATAGAGACTCTCGCATTGGACTGGTCAGTAGTCACATTATTGGTGATTTGAATAAAATGGACATGAACCTGTATGATTTCATTCTTCAGATGTGTCATTCTACCTAAAAAAATGCCCCAGCATTTTATAACTGTGTTTTAATATGTTAAGTCTACATTTGCATGTCTGATGGCTTAAAAGGCAGTTAATAAAAATGTGCTAGTCCCCAGAAATCCTATATGACCGCCAAAGTAGATGAGCCGTGTCGGTAATCCAAACCTGAGCCCCCCGGATTGATGGTCACTAAGTACTCAATTTTTTACCCCTTCACCAAGATGTTTTCTTAGTTAGGAATCTTCCCAGAAAATCACCTCTTAGGGAAAAGCAAAGTTCCAACCTTCGCACCTTGAGATGATTAAAGTAACTGTTTTACTTGAGAAACCATGGGGAAAGTTTAAAAAGGACACGTTTAGCTCTTGCTGCTGCCTCTGTACACACTCAAAGATTCAAAGTGTAAAGGGCTTCATGCCCAAGCTCGGCTGGACAGCGCTGCCAGTACCAGGGCTGGCAGCACTTCACAGGGGATCCTTGCTGGCCTTACAGAAAGACAGTATTTTCAGCAAGTTTCCCCAGATCCTCCCAGTAACAAAGCAATGAGCCTATCACAGGCAACCATCAAAATTAAGAGCTACATTGCCTGAGTTCAAATCCCAGCTCTATAATTAATGGGTCCAATCTATGAGTCCTCTAGAAAATCAAGATATCCACTCTTCTCTTCCAATCAAGAAGGCCTCAGTCTTCCCCAGGACCCATTCTATTAATGGCCTCATATATTTCGCCATATAGTATAAACTTCCATTTCAGTGAACCTTTTCTTACCACCATTCATCAGACCTCATGGAGATGTTAATAACCTCAACCTAAGGCCTGACCTTTTAATTTGCAAGAAGGATGGACAGACTAGAGCTCTATTATTAGAGGTATCTATTACTGGATAGTCCAGCTGGAGATCATCTGAATTGTATTATATTTACAGCTGAGGTCCCCACAGCTGAGAAAGGGACCATAGATGCCCTTAGATCTATCTCCAAGGATCCCTAAGCCCTGCTGACTAAAGATATTCCTTTGGTTCAAGAGCTAGGCATGTAGACTATTAGGATAACAAGCAATGACAAAGCCACTAACATTCAGCACTCAAAGAATCTCATAAAAAAACAAGTTATAAGGTCATGGAAGTAAGAGGTTATTGAAGAATTATCAGTGAGAAGTCTACTGTTTCAAAGGAGCTTCATTAAAGATTGAAGTTTTTTGTCTTTACTTATCGAAGACCTGATATAGTGTCTAATTTTAAACCTCTTCAGTAAAGGTGCAAATTTTTTTTGACTTATGAAATGTCAAGACCTACTGGGGTCAATGGATCAATTCTGATGGAAAGAGAGGCTCCAGAAAGCAGCTTCATTTACTTTGCACCAGAAGGATTATAAATACTTGATTTGTGTCTTTTGGGCTGCTATGAATTCATCAACAAGAAGAAAAAGAATGTTATATTCCCTTTTCCATTCAAGAAATATGCTTGAGTTTGGGTTCCTTTGCCCTTGGAGAGAAATAAGAGTGGTTTGAGTGTTTCCTGAACTTTCTTTTGGGAAGACTCAGCCCATGCAAGGAACTGATATTAAGGATTCTATGCTTCTAAGGAAGGAGGGGGTTTGCTTAGACTTCCAGCTATATTGTTGGATACCCGCAAGACTGAAAGAAGAAAAGGACGGAATTCTGTGAAGAAGGAAGGCTCCACTAGCTTCTCAGTACACTGGATGTTGACGGAGGTGGCTGAGCATGAGGATCCCTATGGAGGACAAGAGCCTTGTGAATAGCAATGGGACTTTCCATGCTCAAGTCTGCAGAAATGAGAAAGGACCTCAGTGAAGCGTATCTCTGTGGTCTACCTGGAGCCAAAGTGAAGGACCATGGCATGGCAGTGGTAGGAGTGGATTGAGAGTGGTGACCACTAGTTCACAGACCCAGCTCTCCCGATCCTGTCCGTAAGGTCAGGGTTCTTGTCAAACCAAGGGCAGGTGAGTGATTTATATTGAAGTGTTTATTGACCTCGGCAATCAGGAATTCAGAAATAGATTTGATATTATTTCAAATAGCAAAACAACATGACAAGTTGTTACGGAAAAATTCATACTTGTTATAGATTCCTTTACTCATTCATAAAATGGGAATAATACTAACATCCATTTATGAGGTTATTGTATGACCAAATGAGATGTACTGTGTAAAGTAGGAAGTGTACTTCAAATAGTTTCATACTGTTATAGACACCCTTAGACATGTTTAGCATGGACTTTCCACCCCTTTCTGGAGTGTTAACTCACCATTTACCCCAACATCATCTCTTTATCCTTTGTATTTAAATAAGTGAAAATTCAGTTCACTGAAGCCCACAGGAGCAGTTCTATGAATGTCAGGAAGAGAAGACTGGTATGACAGACACAGACGGATGGCCAGGCTCTCATCTTTTGAGAGCTACATCCCCCACCACACCAACACCCAATGTTAACATAAGGCCATGGATCCGAAGCTCATGTTGATGTCCCGGTTCCACTCCAGACCAGTTAAACAGTCTCTGGGAGTACGGCCTGGGCATTGCTAATTTTTAAACCTCTCAAGTAATTCTAATGGGCAGCCAGATGGAGAACCTTGACCTTGGGAATGCTATTGCTGAGACAATATTAATAATTGTATAGACCCATGCAAACAGGATGATTAAAGTGAGGTTTTAAGGAGGTCAGATTTTCAGTCAATTATTGTAAGATTCTTTCTGGTCTTGTAAGTTTTGTTTGTAAAATACATACCTATGAAAGGGTTTTCTAGGTCAAATCTATTTTCCAAGTCCAGGAAAACTGATTTAACCCTTTTCTGCACATGCACAAAAAAAGGATTCTTAATCCTTCCCTGTGGGTTTTTTTTCCTAAACATTTCTCTTATTAGCTACTCTAGGAATGATTTCTGAAGTTCGTGACTTTTAAGCATAACTATTATGAATGTAGAAGTCTACCCAATGTAGGAAGTTTTATTCAGCCTGAAAGTCACCTATGTGACTCTCTTGGAAGAATTATATTGAAAGGGAAATGATTTAAAATTCTGACTTGATGATTAAGAGGGGCAATCAGATTAGACAGGTAATATTTAGATGAATGTCTAAATTTTGCAAATGTACCACCCTTCTCAGAATTTTAGTAAATGTTCTATAATCAATATCTTAAAAGTAGCAAAGGGATTTCTAGGTTAACAAAACTTTTTATACTGGGAATAATCATTCTCTAATACTCCTCAAAACAATGCTATAAGGGAGATGTTATTAGCTCCACTTACAGATGAGGAAGCAGCTTAAGAATATTTAATCAATTTGTCCCAAGTTCCAAGACCAAATATATGGCAGATCAGGATTGGAGCCCATACCTATCTGAACTGAAGTCTAGCCTGAACTATGAAGCTTTAGGATCATGCTAGCTCTCTGAGCTGCACCAAAAATATTTTGCTCCCTTCAAAGTCTTATCTAACCCAGTCCAATTCTGCTTCAAACAGCAGTCTCAACTCAAAGGCTTACAGAGCCCAGGCTGATAACACAAATGAGTTTATATGGGTCATATTTAAGAAAAAACCCACACTGTTCTACAGTGTATGATTTGGTTACTGTTCAGCTTCAGCCAATTGTTGTCCTGGGAGAAGCTAGTCCTAGTATTACTAGCCCCTAATTCTGTAACAGAAGCCAGAAATTTGGATTTTTGTGAGAAACACCCCAATTTTCAAATATTGGCAATAAATTTACTTGTTTCTAAAAGAAAATTACAAGGGATGACACTGAGCAGGTTAAATTAGGTGAGCCACAGTTTGGGGAGAAAAGGCAAATTCATTCAATAATATCTTTTGATTTCTGATAGATATTAGTTTAAATCAACTAAATTCGTACAAGTAAATGACTGTCAAGACAATACAGTAAGAGAAAGGAATAATGTCCACAAGTCCATGGTAGGAGAAAAAACAGCACATTAATTAAACAATCTCACACATATACCATGAAAATAACCTTTTGTGATAGTAAATCAGGATTTATTTATTGACGACAAGGGTAAGCATGTAAAAATGCTGTGTACCGGTTACTGAAAATACAGACATTATATGAAATTTATATGTATCTCTTTTAACAAATTCACCGGAGTAATTTTAAGCTAAATGAAAATCAGCTCATTCCTTTATGGCAAAAGCTCCCTTATCTGCAGCCAGCTAAGGAAGCATTATCAGGTTTGGAGATAGATTTTTGTTTTCCCCCAGGAATGACAACCTAAATAAAAAGCCCTCAGGTTGAATTACAGCAAAAAGAAAATAATTCCTATTTTCTAAAATCTCTCTTTAACTCTGACTCTCAGATCTCTGAACTAGAGATAGGGCTGGAATGTGGATGCAGACGGGAGTAGTACTGCCGATATCTTTTCAATGGATGTGCTTTTAAGCACACCATTTTTTAAAGAAGTTTCCCAATACCACTCAATAGAAAAAAACATTCATTTCATCTCTGAGCCTCAAAATAAGCATTGAGCCAATGCTTATGTCTCCACCTCATTCACACCAGCCACTCACATTAGTATGTATTTAAAACTAGTATTTTCATTTGTCTCTTTGTTTTTGTTTTCTCCTCTCAGCTACATATTTTTTAAATAGAGGCTGTGTTTGAAGCTTTGCAATTTAAATTGTTTTAGATGCTTCATTCCATTTGTAAAGACATGGCTTTCAAATAATATGTACCGAAAGACTGAAAGATCAAGAGAGTGGAAGTACAGAACAAAATTAGTCTCAGAAACCCATTTTCTCTTTGAGTTAATGTCTCATACAATGATTTCATTCTCAAATTGAAGAACAATCACACCCCTTCTGTCCAAATACAACTTTGAAAGTCATTATTTTGTGTAATCCCCAACTTGGAGTTTGATACAAAATGAGTAGACCATAAGTGGAATTGCTGAACCATATGGCAAACTAAATGGAAAGATTTTGTGAAATCTGAATTTTAAACAGAACTAAGTCAAAACGTTGGCTCTTTGAACTTCGGTTTTTATTTACTCATAGGTGTCTTTGGTCTGTCTTCAGTAGCACAGAGCTGAGAGCATGCAGTTTCTGCACACATTAAATAGAAAAACCAAACAGTATGTTAAGTGAAATGAGCCAGTCTTACTCTAATAATGCATGGAATCACTTATATGTGGAATATGAAAAAACAAAGCAAAAAAACAGTTGAGCTCACAGGAACAGAGAGTAAAGTGGTTGCAGGGGCTGGAGGCATAGGGGAAATAGAGGTTGGTAAAAAAGTACAAACTATCACTTGTAACATGAGTAAGTTCTGAGTATCTAATGATCCAATGTATACAACATGATCACTTTAGTTGCTAACACTATATTATACAATTGAAATTTGCTAAGAGTTTAATGTATGTTCTCTCACATACAAAAAAAGATGGTAAACATGTGAGGTGATGGATGTGTTATTTAACTGGATGAGGAAATACTTTCACAATGTATATGTATACCAAATCATTACATTGTACAGTTTAAATATCAGACAGTTTTACTGGTCATTTATACCTCGGTAAAGCTGAAAAAAAAAATAGAGAACCAAAGGCAGTGAATGATTATATGAATCAAATTAAAATGTTTGACAAGGGTCTTGCCATTTATGTATGTTGGAAACTATGTTAAGAAGAATACTTTGCATTGCTGAAATTGACATTTTTTTCAAATGAATGTTTTCATTTTAACTAGAAAAGGGAAAGTGAAATTGAAGGAATTTGCACTACACTTCAAAAGAATTTCTTTGTAACTCTTGTAGCAAAGAAAAAGAGCATCTTTATATGCTAAGTTGTCATATTAAAAAAAAAGTAGTTAACGAATAGGATTACAGAACTTGAGACAATTACCACTATATTTTTATAAAGCTGATAGTTGCTTTAAATATAAAATGACTCAGGTTTTCTTTAATTAACTTAGATTTTAAAAACCTATAAAACTGCAAGAGCTGCACTTGCTCTGGGGGGGCCTATAAGGATGCCATATTTTCCATGCTAAAGCCTTAATTAAAACTTTTAAATGTGAAAATCATGGCAAAAGATCAAAGAATGAGAAATAGGTGGCAGGTTGTAGTCAGTTCTACATCAATAGCATTCAGCCGCCTCCTCCTGCTATTTCTTGATAAAAACCCATTAATTCCCACTCCCTTCTGTGCTAACATTCATTTCAAGAAAAAAATGCTTGGACCTGCCTTGCACATGCCCTTCACACTGAGCGGAGCAGAAGTGTAGAAATGTGCTGAACAACTGAAATAGTTCTGCTGGACTCATGCTTGCACATCTGGCACCTCCACCCCTCCTCCACCCATGTGCAATGTCCTTGCAAGGCCCAGAGGAGGAATTATCATCCCCTTTACTGCCTGGGGTGAAAAGATCAGATAAGGGCACATAAAAAGGTTATAGAGTGACCAAACAGGGACAAGCATTTGTAACCCTGGGCTCATGGCAATAATCAGAAATGTACAAGCCCCTGTATTTTTTCCATACAGTTTGGACAAAAGATGTCCATGGGGTAGATTTCTTTTTATCTGTGACCTTTCTTAAATAAACTGTGTTATTTTGAAGAAACTGGACTTCAGGAGCAAATCAAAGGACAAAGGTGGAGGATTAAATATGACCTTTCTGAATGTGAACCTCTGCCCTACCACTATTTGTTTCAGTTCATACTTTAATGTGGGAAAACATAGCACTTCAAGGTCTTAAATAGAGATGACATCTAGCCAGTCTATATCCTTCTAAGTGAACTTTTTAAATTAAAGAGTAAAATACATACACAAATCGTTACATATACAATTAGATACATACTATATATGTGTATATATATATATATATATATATGTTTGTAGATACCCAAATATATACGGTTAGATGAATTTTTCACAAATTAATCTTTGTAGTCAGATCAAGAAACACAGCATCATCAACATCCCAGAAGTGCCCCTCCTGAACCTTTCCGTCACTCTCTCCCCCCAAGACTGACCACTGTTCTGGCTTCTCACCACAGTGGCTCATTTAGGAAGCATATCTTTTAATGCAGTTGAACTGTGTCTCCTGAGTACGCACCAGATAAAAACTGCAGATATGTATTGAGCAACCTAGCTAGCCCAGGCATTCATTGTTTGACTACTCTGGTACACTGAGTACTACACAGTAAATATCATTTTGGAAAAAAAGACCAAGGTTTAGTCCTTGCTCTGCCATTGATTAGCTGCGAGATCTAAAGGAAGTAACTTCTCTATTCTGGCCCTTTAATTCCTCTTTGTAAAATAACTACATTTAACTAGAAAAGGTTCTAGGTCTCTTCTGAAAGAAATATTCATCAGAATGGAAATATTAAGGATATATACTTTCAATGTTGTACAATATATATTACTATATAGCATATATTAAAATATAATATTCATATTCATATATATTCAGTGCATATTAATGTGTATTCCATTTAATATATATCTAATTAGATATAATATGTAATTCAATTGTACATATACTTTATAATAACATATATAAATACAGATAGATTTATAAAATAGTGGGCCTATTTATCTTCCTTCAAAGACAAATATTTATTACAGCACCATGGAATCATACATGTGGTAAAAAGAGCATATCTGGAGTCCCTGACTTCACACTGTTTCCAGTCTTACTCTAACATAAGCAAAGAAATTAATGAGTGATTAATAGTGGAGAAAAGGAACCATGGAACTAAATACACATGGGTCGGTCATTAGGTGACACTTCCTCCCAAAGGGACACAGAATTCAAGGAAAAATAAAGGAGCTCTGTATAGAATTCCAAAGCATAAAAAATGTATCTGTGGTGTCCCAAGCCTTGACAACAATCTTTGCTCCTCTTCGACCCAGGGGGAACCTTTCTCTTCTCCAAAGCACTCAGTTTCCTTTTTTCTCCCTATCAGAACATGTTATTAAGATCAGTTTATTCTTACTGACCTGTAAATGGTTGCCAAGGATGAATGTTCTCACAGAAGTTTTTACCAAGACATTCTGATTTTAAGGAGTGAATTTCTAGTTACAGATTTTCATGTATTGGAGAGTCAGGCAGGCAGGACCTTTTTTAAAACAAGGAACAACTAAAATCACCCTATTTGGGTAACTACTAAAGCAACCTTCTCTCCTAATGCTAGTGGCCACTATTTATTGAATGCTTACAATGAACCAACATTGCATCAAGCTCTGTATGTACATCATCTCATTTATTTCCCCAGACGGTACCATTATTTTCATTTTTATTTCACAGATGAAGAAACTGTCAGTACCTAGCCCAAGGGCACACAGAAATGACACTAAGTCCTATATGCCTATCTGAAAGGCCAGTCTGACCCTGGGTTTGGCAGCAGTTACCAGTCAAAGACAAAAGCAGAAACTAGAGGCTAAAGTCCCACCAGAGTAGTCCCAGGAAAGGAACTTGCTCTTCAAGAAAACAGCTGCCTGTTTTTGTGTTGCTAGCACCACCCGCTCTCAGCCTTTCTGCTGAACCCTGAGCTGCATCAATGCTTTCAAGGACGTAAGTTAAACAGCAGGAAGGTTCTAAAGGTACATGGAAGTGCTGCTCCAGAAGCCTGCAGATCAACCTGCAGGGCTGCCCTGACTTAGAGTCATTCCCGGCCAAGGCGCTGTACAAGCTTGAGGCCAATGTGAGCTCCAGCAACAAATCAAAGGCAGTCTCTAAGCATCCTAAGAGGGCATAAAACACCCAGCACTGCCCTCTGAATACAAGCACCTGACCATGTCTCCTAATTCTTAGTAGACAATGCCAAAGAGTCACTCCAAAGGGCCTGTTTTCTTTGTAGAATTATAAAACCCTGGGGATTTTCAAAGGGCCATTTACCAAGCAAGGGTTCTAAGTACTGTGCTGAGAACAGGAAGAAGCTTGGTAGCAGGTACCACCGGCACTTAACTAATGATCCCAAGTGATATGAAGCAATACCTTCAAAGTGCCCCAAATCAAATGAATTCAAAACCGAGGTACAGCTTCCCACGGCACTTAGGACAGGAGGGGATGGGGAAACCCAGTAACACAGCACATCAGCTCCAGGAAGTTAAGGGTCACTGGCTCCCTGCTGAAGCTCTAACTCAACACATGATGATTGCTTTGGGTTTAGAGAGATCACTGGCATTTGTTCAGAATGGTTTCAGTGTCAGGCCGACATCATGGAAGGGTGAATCTGGAGCCACAGCAACCCATAATCATGATAAGAGATTTATTGGGGGTAGCTCTGTTTATAGGATGACAGATTGAAGTCTTAAAGTTCTAAATTCAAAAAAATGAAAATATGCTTAATCTACTTCAGTGGCTCAGAAATGAATGAAATCAAGCTGTATTGTTTTAAATGAAGTAAGAGTTTTTTAATGTTATTTGCAAATATCCAGCTTTATGTAATTTTATGAGCCCTTACAATGCTATGGTGTGTCTTGAGGGCCGTGACATGGCTGTGGTGTGGCTCAAGTGGACCACCAGCTTCTAAGACTTATCAGGGAGTGTAAGATAAACAGACGTTAGATATTCAGGGCTGTTGAAGCAGTTTAAAAGGAGGAGGAGGAGGAGAAGGGGCATCAAAGACTTGCAGAGACCATCAGAGGTGAGAACGTCCAGCTCCTCTGCGTTCCATTTCCTCTGACCTGAATTGGCATGTCTGACCAAATCCTTGCCTTTAGTGCCACTTTTAAAATCCTAAGAGATGAGAACATCAAAGCCCTATTTATTATATTTTTTAAAGGGATGGTCTCAATTCAGAATGAGACAGAACTATATTGACTGATACGAAGCAATTTCTAAGATATATTATTAAACGTAAAAAAATAAAGTTTCAGAATGACATATTTACTGTGCCATTTGTGTATAAAAAAGGTAGGAGATATGTACACATAAATGCTTGTGTATAAATTAGAGGATATCTAGATTCTAGAATACATTAGAAAGAGGTAAAGATAAGGAGATTATGGAACTGAGATGTCCCCCTACACTGTACATCTTTTGTAGTTTTACCTTTTTCCTAACCAAAGAAAGGTAATCATGAAATAAAATACACCATTTCACTAAGGCACTATATTTCCCAGACTAATATTTGATCTATGGGACAGAGTACCCATTTGATCTTACACAGAGTACTGTACAGAAATAAAGGCAACCAAGGGTCTCTTACACAGAGTCGAGATAACCCCAAGATTTTACAAGCATAAACCTCATTTAAATCGGTCCATCTTTGTTAAAGTTGCTCTTTTTCTTGCTGTCTTTAGTCTTTTTTTCCTCCCCAGATTTTCTAAGGACTAAAATCTTCATGGTAGTGAAAGAGAAATCACAGACTTTAAAAGAAAATGTGTTCTTGGGCTAGTTATTGAATACAATTGCTCCGCAGCTCTCCGGGAAAAGAATTACAAAGAAAAACTGAAGTCATTTAAGATTTCTCGTCCCCTAACTACTTGTGAATATGGATCAGGATTGACACCCAGTGGCCAAATATAATCCGTCTTTTCCCACTGAAATTCTCTTTCTCTGTGATTGGCTATTTTCTGAAATTTCCCTTCATCAGTTTCAATTGAAAATACTATTGAAATCTATGACTTGCTCACTGAAATGAATTGTATCTTATAAAGCCAGATTAAGTTAGTAAATCTTGTTTCATACATAATTACTAGATATATTTCTGTATCTTCTTTGTTTGCATTTTTTACGTAACATTAAAATGCAATTTGCCTTTGGTTAACAAAAGAATGTATTTACTTTCTAGAAGAAACTAATGGGACAAATTGGAAATAAGTAACAAACCATATTAGACAACAAGATAATTTATATCCCTAACTTTTCCTACATCAAAAAGCAAAATTGCCTATTTCCAATAAGTAAGTTCCTTGTAATAATCAAACATTCACTAATTTTAACTTTAGTCTTGAGGATAATTGTTAATAAAATACGCTATTTAGCGATCTTCTCACTATTGAATTTTACCTCTATTTAAAGAGAAATAGGAAAAAAACATAAGTATAATTTTGTAGAACAATCTCCCATGTGAATGCTAATTTAAATTAGCATTTAATTTAAATTGGTGTTCAAACACTAATTTGGAAGTTTTGTGATAAGTTTTTATGACAAAACCTTATTTTTTTAGAATCCATTTTAATTGTAGGTTAAAATGGATTCTAATCTTATTGTAGAATCTAATTTTATTTTAGAATCCATTTTAACAAATATTTGCATCCATTTCTAAAGAAGAGAAAGAAAAACACCTTGATTTTTTGAAGTTAGCATTTTAGCAAATACATGTGACATGTTTAACACAGATTACCAAGCAAGAAAAGTTGTGAAATATAAGAGTCAGAAAGATCAAAGTCCAAATTCTGCTGGGTAATCTTGGGCGTCAGCATTTTACTAAATTTCAATCCTTTTCTCCATCCATAAAATGGAGCTATTCATCCTCCTGTGCAGGGCCATTGTGGGAATTAAACGAGATACTGTTCAAAATGTTTATCATGGTATCCAACACATAAATATATGAACAGTAGATATTATGACTACCAGAATATCAAGAAAAGCAAGGGTATAAAAGTCAAACTCACATGAAGCAGACATCTCTTGTTTTTTTTTTTAAGATTGGTGTCTTTGATAACATAGTTAAAACTTCAACGTGACAAGGTATGGTACCAGCTATCAACTCTCAGCTCCAAATTCATCCTTAATTGTCTGCTATGAAATAATGAATATGGACTCTGTAAATATTTCTTCCTTGTCACCTGAAAGATGTTATGCTTTGGTAGTAGAGAGTGCTGAAGAGATCCTAGAGGAGAAAGAAGGGCTTCTTTTTCCGGTTCTGGGATGCTTGGTTAGACAGGCTCCTGCAGTGTGCGGGGCTTAGCAGCATCAAAGCATGTCTTCTTGAATCAATTTTCCAGTACCTGCTTTGACATAGAACAGTAGCCCTAACATATAAGGAATCCAAACATCAAAAAATACAAATAAAATCATTTACAATTGGGTTTCTATTATACAAAATTTTTTACGGCCTATTTACTTTCAGTCTTCTTTATTAAAAATTAAAATCAGATTGAAAACCCAGTCTCTCCATTGTCCTTTCAGGAGAAATGCAAGTGTAGTGCATACCTCCTAAAACTCATAAACGAGGTATGCAAATTAATTTATTTGTGAGTTACATACACATGCTATTAACACTACATATGTACATTATAATATATCCCCCAAAATAGAAATTTTTAAAATACGAGATAGATATAAATCAAAGTGGAGACATTCTTTCCTATCCCCCAGTGGTGTATGTTGCACATGCCTGAGGAGGGCAACCCCCAACTCAGGAAGCTGTTACAGTTCCCTGACTTCTCACCAATAAAGGAGGAAGAGACAAACTGGTGATCTGGCACCTGTCCTGCATTAAAAACTGCTCTTCCATTTGTGGCTGGTGTGGCCTCCACAACAGTCATCATCTCCTTGAGCCTCAGGGGCATCTTCTACCAAAAGAGGGTGATTACACCTATAAATGATACTGTCCCAAAAACACAATGCTTGGAGCACAGTATCATTATTACTTAGAGCTGAAAGAAGCTGTCAAAGGTCACTTGGAACACAAAGACTAGCACGACAGTGTCCTGTATTTTTAAGTCTGGAAGACTTGCCAAAAGCCATACACTTGGTTATAGACAAATCCAGAGCTATCCTGTCCTTTTTACTGAGTCATTGACTACCTCAAGAAGTACATTGTCAGACAAGGTTTCCCTGGAACTCGGAATTTAAATTCTGCCACAAAATATCCCATAAATTTTATTCCATGTGTAATCTACATAGAGGTACAATTAAAAGTTATCCATATATTGGTATTATATGGCTTTAAAAACTACCACAGGTCACAGAGGAAAATATGTCCTATTTCCAGCACCCAAAATCCCTTCAATACATTTTATTTTTAAAATCTAAAAGCTCTGGCCTAGAAGAAATGTTACCTAAATTCTAGTCCCAACTGTGACATGGACAAGTCACTTGATCATACTGTACCTTATTTTCATCATTTATTTATCATTTATTATTTTAATCATGTATTTAATGAAAATGATATTTAATAGTCACACTTGTTGCAAGGATAGCATACAATAATATGGGTTAGTGAAAGGATTGTATGAAAAATTTATTGCTAGTGGCCTCTCTTTCCACAACAGTAAATTGCAGCACACACACATTTGTGAGAATTCAGTATACCCCTAAACCAAAAGATCTGGTTTCTTTAGGAATGAGACCAAAGACCAGCCCACTAGGCAACAGGTAAGTCTTACCAACAAAAAGCACTGACATTTCTGCCCTCTCTGGTCACCCTTTTTGTCCTCTGCCCCCTTAGGGCCTGGCCTCAGTCCTGCACCCATGCTTAGCCATTCCTTATCTGCAGCCCCAGGCCCTCCGGGCTATACACACACGATGTCCAGTTTGCTAGAGATGAGTCTTGCAAACCCAGGCTCACACAGCCAGGTCCCAGCATGTCCTACTCGGCCTCTCCCTGACAGTCACGGCAGTCCTTGAGACTGAACATCTGCCTTGGCACACCATTTGGAGCTCTCATCCTTTATTAGGACTGATTTGGTCTTAACCAACTAAGAATAAATGCTATGTTGTGGGGCTACAATTGTGCTGGGTATTTTACATATAGTATCTCCAATCCTTACTACAACCCATGAAGTGGTGATTATTATTTCACTTCACAGTTATGGAAACTGAGACTCAGTTTAAATGATTTGCTGAAGTCACACAACTAGGAAGGGGAAATGCCTGGTTGTCTAGCTCCAAATCACATGTTCTTTCTAAAATATTCATGGAATCCTGAGTTCCTGCCTAGTTCCTGAGTAATTTACCCCTAGATTCTGGAACCGGGAACCGCATGGCTGACCTGCAACACAGTCTCCTGCCTCTAGGTTTACTCACTAAGTGGAGTACATATTGAAGCCCACAGAAGCATTCTCCGACACGTGTATGTACCTCAATTAACTAAGTGCCTGACAAGCTCATATTGCTAAGCCCTTTAGAGCCAGGGCATTTTATCACATGGCCTTCCCTCCTGCACGCTTCATTTCTCTCTTAACTCAGTCCCAGCTTCCTTCTGTTTCAGGCCAGCCCATGTTCCTGACATTCCAGCATGCTTCCCTTCTGAGCCGGACTTTATTTTAACACTATGTAGCACCTTCTTATCTCCCTAGAGTGAAGACTTAAAGCACTGAAAAATTATTCACTACCTTGGAAAATACCATATTTCATTTGGATGGATAATTGTGATTCACCATTAAGGGAGAAAAAAACACATAAAACATACAGCTTTTTCTTTCAAATACAAAAAAGTCATTTGAATTGAAAGTATATGTGAATGTCAAGAAAGCAAAAATCTTTCTAATCTCTATAAATACAAAGAGATCAGAGTGAGATAGAGTACCCCTCCCTTTTTAAAATGCAGGTACATTAACATAAAGCCTCAACAGAGGGCAATAACCTACATGAGATTTTAATGAGCTCACCCTAATCCTCCAAGTTCAGTGAAATGGAAAAGCACCACAATCGCCTTTTTATAGCACTTGAAAAATATTTAGGACGCATGAATTAACTCTGATGGTCTAGTTAGTAAGCTTTGCAGATCTTATAGAATGGGAATGATGCTATACATTTGCTACAGGTCACTTTACTGTAGACCTAAAGTCCTGATTTAAAAGAAATACCATGCACTTCTCATGCCCTAGTGAACAAAACTATCTCCAAAGTTGGAGCTTTAGCTGTGATTTCACATGTGTACACTTAGGAATCAATTTAGCAAAAATGCAAATCAATAGCAGAAGGTAGGCAAAGGGCTCTTGCAAATGGCTTCAACTCCCAGATTAAAAAATAAAATGTGAACGTGTTTTATCCAATGCAACTCCAGGACCTGCACTCAGTGGGCCTCCCCCACGCTGCCGTGGCCCTAGGAGGCACTCCTTGCCCCGAGCCGGCATGGTGACCCCGCTGCCTTTGGGATGGAGTGGAAGCCTTCAGGGGACATCCAAAGCTGTGGTCCCAGCCTTCTGTGTCCCTGCACTCCTGGCCAGAGCTCACTTGGCAGCTGCTGCGGACCGTCCTCTGGCCCTCACTGTGGTTCAGGCAATGCTCCTCCCATCCTGGCACAGCCCCTTCCATCCTTCAGGCCCTGGTCAAACACCAACGCTCAGAATGGAGTTTGCCCAGATTAAATGAATGCTGTACTGGAAGGGCCGGCATGGCGCTCTGCCCTGTTCCCCCCAGGCTGTGACACGATGCTCCGAGGATGTCTTGGAAATGAGCAGCAGGCCTGGAACATTCTTTACTCACTTCCTGATCTCCACGTCAGTGCTCCTCCTGAGAGGTAGATCTGAGTTCTCACTCCTTTGGCCGCTTTGCCCATCAAGGGACCGTCCATGAGGGGCAGGGTGCAGGGCTCGAGAAGGCTCCCCCAGTGAACAAGGTGGGCCCTCCAGGGCAGGAGCCCCCAGAAACATACCCAGCCCCAGAATTTGGCACTGAAGGAAAGGACACAGAAGGTCACCAACAGTACTTTTAATTCTGATGTTTCTTTAAAAACAGAAAAGCTCCCATAAAAAAAAACAGAATTCCCCACCCTGAACCATAGTGAGACCACAGATCCTGTGACAGGGGCATCGGGCCCTGGCTGGAACACAGCAGCGACACAGAACAGCCGGAAAGCCACAGGGCAGCAAGGCTGAATGGCCCCCTACAAATGACCCGCCGAGGTCCCAAGAGAATCTTTGAATCAGTGACATCAGGACACAGCAACACAGAGGAACCACAGGATTGAGGCTCACTGTGCCAGGGTTTGGTTTAAAAAGAAATATAACCTCATGGATGCCAACGCTCAGGACACTTGTCAGTAGAGTGGTCAGAAAGAGCTAAGTCCGTCCCCCAGGCTGTGTGAACATGGAGCCCTGGGACCCTATGGTGCACTGTGGGCCCCCAAGCCGCCGGTCTGACGGCTGCCAGAACAGGTCACGTGGGAAGGGCACCATGGTCTGGTCTGGACAGGGCCACCTGGCTCCCCACATCGCCAGGGCCATATCCACTCTCCCCAAACTGGCAGTGTGACCAATGATGGTATCCCAAGGGCAGCCCTCAAGGAGGGAAGAGGCGGACATCCCGCTCAGATGCTGCTGGACGTCTGTGGTCAGGCAGGTGGGCCGTGGTGCCCAAGGCATCCCGGCACCTGTGCACAGGGCTGCAGTCGACACCTGCCCGGCCTCTGGAAGGCGCACACACCCCCGTGCAGGGGCACGCCAGCTACTGCCCTGCTTGTGGATGAGAAAACTGGAGCCCGGGGCAGGGGTTCTGCCTGACATGGAAAACCAGGTCTTCTGGTGAGTTTCTGCCTTCAGGCATCAAGCTGAACCCCTAGGTGAGAGGAGTACGGCCCCAGAAGCACTGAGCTCACGAGATGTCTGTGGAGGTCGGTTCTTATGAGTCATGAGCCACGGGTGGCATGGTCCTGGTGCAAAGCAGGAGGGACGGATGTCTGGCCAACACCTTTCCAGCTCCATGCCCAGCTCAGGCGCCCAAGCTGCCTGTCAGGTCTCTCTGGTACACTGGACCTATGTGGGGGCCCAGCTGGGTAGCAGCAAGCTGGACTGGACATTGGCACACGTGGCACCGGGGGGCCTACAGCAGGCCTGCTCCTGAGGGCCTGGCTCCACTTCCCAAAGGGAAGGGCTTGCAGGGGGAGCCACTGGCACCTGACACGGCCTGGAGGGAGGCAAGCGGACCTTCCATGGGGCTGCTCCCCAGGCTGGCTCGGGGACACGGCGATTGCTCAGGACATACTGGCTGGGCTGCAGCTGCCTCCCCTGGGGAAAATGCCATGGAGCCACAAACACAAAAGCCTGCTTGCGTAGCGTCCCTGGACAGATCTCTCACAGGGAGCCAGACCCCAGGAGCCAGGGCAGCCCCTGTGGCAGGTGCAAAGTCAGAGCACTGGGAAGGCTTGGCTGTGCTTCCTAGCAGTTGGGATTGATCTGGAACAGGCAAGGCCCCAGGAGGGGCTACTTGTGGACTGTCCAGTTGGGGAGCCACCAGGGGTCGTGGCATCTGCCTTTCTTGTCTATTTCCAGGTTTCAAGCATAGGGCTTTGTCTGAAAAAACTAGACATCAGCTTCAAAACTGGATGCAGGGTGGGCCGGAGGGCAGCATCAGACAAAGGCCAGGCCTGGTGTGTTGTCCCCAGCCCTCCTGCCTGCCCAGGGGGGAGGTCCAGCTTCTCCTGTGGCTGTGATTTGCCCCAGGGCAGGATGCCCAAGAGCATGTGAGTGACCAGAAATGGCCCTGTTCTACGTTCCAGGCAGTGGGAGTTCCAAGATGGTCCCACTGCCTGTGAGCTGCTCAGAGGTCCCCATGCGCAGATGCTAGGAACAGGATTCAGTTCTCTGATGAGCTGGGGCCAGTGTCATTTTTTTCTCCTATAAACAACTCTGAAGGTGGCTAATCTGTTGAGCTTTCCTCTCTTCTGGAGGTTTGGGAAGGGATCTACCCTGGGTCCTTAAGGCAAAGAGACATTAAGTCCTGGGTGTTAGTTTTCACTACCAAGCACGTACAGCTTCACTACGTCCATGACAACGACAACCAGGACGACCAAGCACAGGTCTGGGGTCCAGTGTCTGTGCTAGTCTGCGGCGCACGCAGCACAACTCTGCCGGCTCTCAGGACCCTACTGCTGAGACACTGCTGGCTCCTGGGATCCTGCCTGGGACAGGACCTGCCCCTCCAAGGCACGTAATGCTGGGGGGCAGCAGAGGAAAACTCTTCTCCAGCTCTCCCCCTGCCCATCTCTCTAAAAAATAGTCATTCTGGTGGCATCATCCTGACCCAAAATTTAAGTTGCAAAAATAATACAAATAAACAAAGGTGGGAAGGGAAGGGCCCCGAGTGGCAGGAAGTCCACGGGGGGTCAGCCCCAGCTGCTTCTCAGCTCAACACGAGGAGGTATTGATGGAGCTTGACTTTGGTCTAAATTCGTACCAGTTTTCACAGTGGCCCTGGCGCCTGGCCTAGTGGCAGGACAGCACAGGGCACTCAGCTGAGCTGCCTGGAGGCGGGGCCTGGAGTCGCTTTTTAGGCGGTGAGCTGTTTCCACATGACCTTTGTGAACTTTCTTTCTGGCAGCTTCCTGGCACCTCTTGCTTAAGTCTCCTGGGGGACGAACTTCACGGGCTTCTGGCAGAGGACGGTCATGGACACTGAGGGGAGACACAGCCAGTCAGCCCTGTGCCGCCAGGCCTTATGCTGTCCGAGCAGCCAGAAACCCAGAACTCTATGAGAAGCCTCACCACGTGGGCACGGGCACGCAGGCCTGCACGGCACCAGCCCGCACTCCTGGTCAGAAGCACAGACGCGCCGCGCATCTGCCCTGACCGTAAGCCACTCGGGGAGCGGCCGAGGGACTCAGCGATGGGCAGGGGCTGGCTCCACCCCTCATCCTGTTTCAGACCCCAGGATGTTCAGGAGTCCCACTGCTGGAGGACTGAGAGAGGCTCTTCCTGAGGGTCCCCCTGGGCCTACGGACAATGGGCAACCGGGACTGGCCACGAGCACACCCCCCAACCAGGTGACAGCTCACACCTGCAGTCCTGCAGATGGGCTGCAGCAGGGGGTCATGGGCAATGGGCCAGAGGACACCTGTCACCCAAGACCCCAAGCGCCCATTTGGGAGGGCTGGCTTCAGGATGGAGGGGTGTGTGCTCAGACAATAAAGGGGGCCTGTAGTCTGGGGCACAGGCAAAACTCCGACAAGTGACAGCATCCTTGTCACCAGGCAGTTGCTGATCGGAACTTGAGGATGGCCGTCGGGGACTTTAAACGCCGTCCGGGTGGGTAATCAGGGTGCGGTCCACAGTCACCAGTGACTTTTCCCATTAATCACAGTCCCTGCACAGGGTCCCAAACTTGCTGTTATGTCAGTCCTGTGGCCGTAGAGCAGAGATGCTGTTTCTCTGCCTGTCTAAGCCGACTGGCTGTGTTTAAGCTGGTGACAGATGGTGGGATTTTGTTACTTTGCAAAAGCAGCCTGGTTTTCTGGAATCGCTTGTTCTGAGATTAGCTGGTGCCAAGCCGAGCATCTTTTGCCTACAATACACGGCCAGACGTCACCACCAGACGCACGATGCCCAGTCCCTCGGTCGGGGCCGTAAGTGCCTGTTGCCCAGCTCTCCCGCTGCTGGCCCCTCAGCCGGCACCCAAGCCCTGCCCTCCCGGCTGCTCCCAGCCACCCTGCCGTGGGGCAAGGACAGGCCACGGGGGACACTCACACATGCCCTGGAGGAGCCACTTGGGCTTGTTTTTTCACCAGACTCCTAAGAAGCAGACTGTCAGGCCGCTGAGGATTACGGTGAAGCTGATGCCACGCTCGACGGGGGTCTTCCAGAAGGAGATGGCGATGAGGGACAGGCAGGCCAGCAGGAAGACCGCTGGGAGGGCCAGGTTCACCAGGGACAGGGGCAGAGTGGTGCGTGTCACCCGAGCTGGCGCGGCTGCTGGTCACCCTGCCCTCACCTCCCACCCGCCCACGGCCGGGGGCCCAGCCACGCCACCAGCTCCACGCCCACTCCCCTCCCTGCCCGGGGCTGTCCAGCATTTACCTGGGGCGGACTTAAGCCACTTTTCACTGAGTCTGGGCCTTGACAGCTGACACCCCCACTCCCTCCTGGTTCTGTTTACCCTCACTCTTCACACAGTGCTGGGGATAATTACCCAAGGTGCAGAAGCCCTGAGGGATGGACAGAAATAACCAGGTTGGTCCCTCCAGGGTTCTCAAGGTTAGGGAAACTTGGCGTCACTGGGTCCCACATCACAGGGTGGAAACTCCTGGCTGGTACCCCACCCGTGGTCACCCAGAGGAGCGGGCCTGGTGCTTCTGGGTCTGGCTGACCGCTGATAATCCAGGGGCACCATGTTCTCAGAGAGCCCTTTGTGGACAGGCTGAACCATAGTCTGCATGGCCATTTGGCAGACAGGTCTACCCGCAGGGCTCAATGAAGAGCAGCTAGAGAGATATCCACGGCCCAGCCCAGCTCGAGATGCCTTCCAGCTCCTGCACACACTGAGCCTTCTCCAAGGCAGGCTTGCCTGTACATGGGGTCTGCTGCCTGCACACTGGCCATGAGACAGGGGCCATGGGTGTAGTCAGAGCAGGGTGAGAGCCTCCGGAAAAAGCAAGGCAGGATATTTGCAGTCAGAGCAATGTAACTACATGCAAGGAAACCCCCTACTAAAACTCTGTGCTCTAGAGTCATTCTTCAGTGAGATCAGTTAATATTCCCCAGATAAAGAAGAGTAGCACATGTTTATATTATGCTAATCATTTATAATCATGTGTAAGATTCACCTTGGCATGCTAAAAGGCCCAGGCCTGTGTGCTGTCTTTCCTCCTTCAGATCTGATGAAGTGATTTTGCAAACTGGGCAACTAATTTAGCATGCAGACCCAGCCATAAACAACACAGTAAAAGGCCAGAAGGATTCCACCTTAAAGATAAGATTGCGTTTTAATACCCAAGAAATTAAGACGTTAGAAATTCTTAACTTACCCTTTAGCAAACAATACCTCAGCCCACCTTGGGGGCTGGGCAGGTGGCCTTGTTTCATATGCCCCCAGACCAAGATGCTGGTATCTCAGGGAGAAATCCTCAGAGCAGGAAGTTGCTTGGGTTAAGTTAATTCTAAATATTCAGAGACCACTTAATAAGTCCACACCCCTAAGCTTTTTTACATGTTCTTGAAAAATCCTCAACTGCCTATAAAACCCCTGGACAATGCACCACCCCGGACTCTCTTGTCCCCTCCTGGCATGAGCCGGGGGCTCTGTCCTTTCACTTTATCTCTAAATAAAAGCCTGTACTTTGCTCTCCTACCCTGAGTGTTTGTGGAGCTCATTCTTCGGCTTCGTGAATAAGAACCCCGGCATCAGCAAGACACCCCAGGAGATGAAAGGCACGCTTGAGTTCTATCAGGTCAAACCAGACTGTATGTCCTACCCCTGCACAGCCCCACAGGGACACAGCATACCAGGCTGACAGGGGACAGAGCCCCCACAGGCAGGGGTAAGTGGTCCAAAGCACTGAGGTCTCCCTTATCACCCCCAGGAGAACCCCTCCCAGGCAGGGCAGCAGGGCCCTGATGGCCTCTGTGGGTCTGCTGGGTGGGGGGCCAGGGAGAAGGCCTGTGAATAGGTAGACATACTACCGGGAACTGGACGGGGATGAGCTCCTGGCCAGCAGACACCATGGGCTCTGCCCCGTGATGTGCCAGGGCCTCACCAGCAGGAGAGTGACCTCCATCAGTGCCCCCCTGGAGAGATGAGGTCACCCCTAGGCAGCTGTCTCCACTAATGAGTTGATGGGGATAAAGAGTGTACCTCCAGGCCAGACTCAGCCAGCACCCCCACTTCCTCCAGGGCTGGTGCAGTGGGCAGCCTAGCACGATGACGCCTCGCCAGTCAGGCACAGCCAGTCCCAGCTATGCCCCCACCAGAGGGCACATGGCCCCTCACCTGAGCACACATGCCTCTGCCAGTCAGGCAGGCCCTCCCCTGCTTGCCCCGGGGTCTGCAGGCTTCCTGAGCATGGCCCCTCCCCTCACTGGATTATATGCCTGAGGAGGGCAGGGATATGGGGTCTGCTTTGTCTGGCGGAGAGCCCCCAGCACCTGGAAGCATGCGCTTAGCCCTCAAGATGCCCCTAACATCATCTACTGGCTTAATGACTCCCCACATCTAGTTTGGAGGCAGGCTTACACATCTATGGTTGTCAGTCCTAAGCAGACCACTGGAGAAGGTACCCTGACACTGGTTTACCAGGGGGATGGAGGCTAGACAGGAGGGTGGCTTGCCGGAGCACGAGCCGGAGGGTCAGGGCCAGAGCTGTGTGGGTGCTGGCTCCTCCAGGGCAAGACCCTGCAGGGCCCCAGTGGCCAGGCCTCCCCCGATGGGCTGTGGCAGCTCAGGCCTCCTGCAGTGCAGCCGCAGCATCCCGATGATGGCCATGGCCACACAAAGCCAGCTGAAGAAGCTGAAGAAGCTGACGACAGGGAAAACGTCTCTCCACCGTTGAGACAGAGGTGTACAGGTGTACAGCAGGGTCACGATACACTGCAAGCAGAGAAGCAGGCAGGTGAACCCTGACAAGCCGCTGTGCAAAACTCTGCCTCGGGGCTGACTGCACCAGCTCGCTCTTGCTTCACAGGAAGGCCTGATCTGAGCAATACTTGAATTCTTAGGAAGCAAAGGCAGGCCCAAGTGGAAAAATAGTGAAGGTGTCTGAGGGTGGAAAGGCAGCTGCAGGACCACCTGTGAGGGTGACGAGGGGAACCTGCCTTAACCCACCCTGGGTCACTGGCTGAGCCA
Source organism: Smutsia gigantea (assembly GCA_032199065.1). Taxonomy (NCBI): domain Eukaryota; kingdom Metazoa; phylum Chordata; class Mammalia; order Pholidota; family Manidae; genus Smutsia; species Smutsia gigantea. The sequence continues at coordinate 76,211 of JAVSCE010008514.1, read as the reverse complement.
AGGGACGCTGTGCAGAAGTTTCAATCTGAGAGTGAACTGTGCAGTGTTTTGTAACATGTCCAAGAGTTTTCTGATGCTTCTCCCTCTGGAGTTGGACCTAATCCCCTCCCTCCACTGGGCTATAATTACTGACTAGCACCTTGTAACTCTAGGGAAAGGAAATCCTGGGGCAGAACACCTACCTGACACTGAAATCAGTCAAAGGGAGTGTGGATAAAATGAGAGTTCCTATGACCAGGATTCTCACCTGGCCCTGGTTGACAAGCTCACTGCACATGTGTGGGAAATATATTGCTATTGACTTAATAAGGAGCTCCACCCAGTGCTCTGGGGAACACGGGGGCACGGCTGCAAGGCTGCAGGAGAGCAGAGCAGAGGCTGGCGTGGTGGCAGCACCGAGGACAGAGGCCCAGAGGACGGCTGTGCAGACAGAGGGGCCCAGAGGCAGAGACCGGCTTGCTGCATGCAGACTCGCTCTGAGTGACTGGGATTTTAGTGACTGACCTGCCACCATGCAAATAAAGTTGGGTATAACCCTTTTACCCCAAGAACGTTTTACTGTCATTTTCTTTGGTCACATTGAATCCATATTGAACTTGCTGGGGGCTGAAACCCATTGGGAAGACAGGGAGAAATAAAGTTTAAAACCCGTTTATAACTTACAAACTGCAGTCCAGGGTGGTCTCTTTCCTGCTCTTGCAGAAGCAAGCAAATCCTCCCCCCAACCTCCCAGGTTCAGATAAGCCCTAGGTTGCCCAGGTAAATTACCCATTGATATGGAGATGGACTACTTCTCTCCACCCCTTAGAACACCTGCTGATATGGAGATGCACTAAAGCCAGAGGAGAGATTCTGGAAATACTGCAATTTAACCACACTCCTGCTGAAAAGGAGACAGAATAATGAGGCACTTTCTCCTGGCTGTGCCCTGGGCCCACCAGCTGCCGTGTGGTGAGTGTCCAAGCAGCAGGCGGTAGGAGCCAGCATCCAGAGGGACTGAGCCTCCCGCCTGTGGCTGAGGAAGGGGCTCCTCCAGCCACCACAGGCCTTCAGATGACATGGCAGTCCCACCCACCACCCCGATCACCCCCTCACAAGGGACCCTGGACCAGGGCCACCCCGCTCAGCTGTCCTGGGCTCCTGAGTCACAGAAACTGAGACTAGCAATGCTTCCTGTTTGGGCCACTGAGTTTTGGGGTGATTGTTACACAGAAATACAGGATGAATAAAGCTGTACGTGCTGGCTCAGAAACATGTAAGACAAACTGAAGAACACATATGACATGATTTCATTTAAAACAAGCACTGTACGGTGTGTGCAGTGCGCCTGTAAACTGTGCCCACAGAGCCCTAGGGATGCACAGAGCCAACGAGGCCACCTGCAAACAGCCCTGCCTCAATGGGGTGCAGCTCTGGCTCCAGGCACCTCCAGGTTGTTTGGAGTTTGTGGTTTGTGTATAGCTCCCATATATTATTTTTGGAATTAAATTTTTAAGAAAAATAAACAATGCTTTTGTGTTCACTGGAGCACACAGTGGAGGGTGCAGTGTGGAAACCACATGGTGGCTTATATGCATCTCCATTTCCACCTCCACCTGCTGCCCAGCTGACCCCGGCATGGTGGGATGCAACACACAGCCTCCTGCTGGGAGCCCAGGACAAACCCCAAGGACTGTCCCAGCTCAGTCAGCCAGGAGTCCTCCTGGGGATGGAGGGCAGTGGATGGCACTGCTGACTTACCATGAACACCAGGGAGGGCATGGGTGTCCAGAGCCGCGGGTGGATAATGGAGAGGATGGAGGGCAGGTGGCCCTCCCTGACCCCCACAAAGAACAGACCGTGGGCTCTGCCCCACACCCCCAGCCAGGGCAGGGGCGAGAGGGCCTGTGCCTGAGGGTATGGCTCCACCGTGGCCTCTCCTGTCCCCTATCAACTGAGCCAGCAAGAAACTCAGGGCCCTTCATATCCCCCAGGCACCTAGGCAGGGCTCATGAACCCAGAAGGGGGTCTGGAAGGATGGCACTTGTGTCCTTGGGCCCGGGAAGGAGTGTTCATGTGCCTTACTCCTGGGTGACTTGATGTTTTCACAGCTGCAAGTTACTCAACAAAAAACAGGCTTTTTAAAGCACCTGCCAGAGAGCAGTGCACAGTGGTGACGCAGCTGACCAGCTCAGCCTCCTATCTCCCAGGGTCTGCATGGGAGGGTGGTCTGGGTGGGGGCTCGCCTGGAGGATGTGAAGAGGGACCCATTGACAGAGCCAAAGCAGGAGAGACCCACAAAGACAGGGATGATCCGGGACATGATGCCCAGGAGACATGTCCCAAAGTCCTAGATGGACATGGAGTATGGGTCCCCATGCCCACAGTGCCTGGCGGGAGGCTGTGACCTGAGGCCCCCCCTTCTCCACAGGGACCACGGCCATCCTCATGGCCCATCCCAACCCGGCCTCTGCCCACTTCTCTCTGCATGGCCCTCCTGCATGCTTGTCATGAGGCTACTCCATGCGGTGTGGCCTCTCAGGACCTGGACTGCAGGGTGTGCCAGGGACAGGACTGTCTTTTGAACAGAAGGGTGCCCTGCACTTCATGCCCTGCCCCCACTCTCTGGCATGTCCCCCTGCATAGCACCAGGCTGACCAGGGGCCTGGTCCTTGTCCCTGCCAGCATGTCTGCCCCATGAGGGAATGCTGTTATCACTGGCTGAGTCTCCCACACCGAGCCTAGAGAAGGTTCAGTGAGCATGTGCTCAGAAGGCAGAGTGGGTGGACACTGGATCCCTGCAAGCTCTGTTTAGGGTCCTACTGAGACAGGGACTATGGTTTTAGACAGAGTAGGGTAAGGGCCTCCGGAAAAAAACAAAGCAAGATAATCCATTGTGAGATTTGCTTTGGCCTGCTGGGGAGCCCAGCTTATTTCCTGACTTTACCCAGGTGCTGCTTTTCTTCCTCCAGCCCTAATCAAGTGATTTGCAACCTGGGCAATTGATACATAGCAAGCAAGCCCAGTCATAAACAATGTAGTAAAAACAAGAAGGATTCCATCTTAAAGATAAGAGTGTATTATTCTAAAACCAAATTAGTTAAAAAGTAAGTTTATTAACATACTCTTTAACAGACAATAACTCAGCCCACCTTGGGAGCAAAGCAGGCAGTCTTGATTGATATGCTTCCAGACCAGGAAGCTGCTATCCTGGGAGGGAATCAGAACAATAAATTTCTTGTAAATAACCTGGAGAATTGATAAGAAACAATGTCTCTTCAAAGATAAACATTTTGGGACCACTTAGCAGGTCTGCATTCCTAGCCTTTTGCCTCTCAACCACCTATAAGTCCCCTAGACAATGCACCACCCAGGGCTATCTTGTGCCCTCCTGGCATGAGCCAAGAGCTCTGTCCTCTCACTTTATCTCTAAATAAAAGCTTCCACCTTGCTCTCCTACCTTGAGTGTTTGTGAAGTTTATTCTTCAACTCCACAAACAAGAACTCGGGCATCACTACCCTGCTTGATGCGGGAGACTGACAAGGCACTCAGCTGGCTATCCCCTGGGGCCTCAAGGTAAGGCTCCCCCTCTGAACCCTGTGTCCAGAATGCTCAGCAAAGGTGGTTCAGGAGGTATCTGGACAGTGGGGGGGGAGGCCACCCAGCCCTACATCCTGCACTCTGGGCTGAGGACCTTGCTCGCCTGGACTGGGGCCTTCTGAGTCGTTGGGGTCCACAACGGACTCACCACCACCGTGTTCACCTTTCAAAGCCACTGATGCCAGAACCACCACAGACTTGCTGGTTTAAAGCCTCCAAGGGCATGGCCTGGGCACCAACACTTTCAAAGACCCTGGTGAAGCCCATGTGTAGCGAGGCTTGGGAACCCGGCCCTGGTTTAGCAGAGCTCAGCTCAGCTCCTTGGAGTAGGAACACAGTCTGCAAATGAGGGGTCCAGCCTGCTCTGTGTCACAGGCTCAGAGGTGGCAGGGAAGGCCTCTCAGGGACCTGGCCAGTGCTGGCAGACAGCATCTCACCATGGCCACAATCTGATGTCAGCATCTGCTCAGTGGACAGCATGATGAAGTAGGCCAGGTTCATGAGCATGTACACCAGGGTGACAATGGGCATCAAGATGATGATGGCCAGGTGCAGGTTTATGGAAGGATAGGACAGGCACATGAGGACGGCCAGACCTGTGGCCAGGAGCAAGGAGCCATTCCCAATACACAGTAGCAGGTCCTCAGGTCCCTGAGTGGGGAGGTAGCGAGTGGTGAGACCCACACCAGCCCTGGCAAGTGGCCGGAAGCTGGCACCTGGTTTGGGCAGCTGTGGGAACCAGGACTAGTGATGGCCCTGCCAGCCCTGGTGCCCACCCATGAAATGGCACCCCATCCAATCCGCATGGGAGTCTTCTTCAAGGTCACAGGCGACCATGCCACCAGTCCATGCCTGGCATGATCCTAAAGCAAGGCCTTTCTGTCTGAGGCTGGGCTGGGCCCATGGGTGGTACCCTCACACTAGGCCACCTCCTGCTTCCCGTCTCTGCTCACACATGCACCTATAGGGATTGATCATCTCCTTGGTGACAAAATTCAAGTAATTCCTAGAATTTACAGAGAAGAGGTTAATTGTTCATCCCTCCCACTATAATGGGGGGAAAAGAACACAGACTTTGGGGAGCCCCTCCTGGCTGCTCTGGGTGGTATAGAGCTGGTTCCCTGTCCGTGGCTATGCTTGGTGAGCAGCTATGGGGATGCAGACACCTACTGGGTCGTGCCTCTGATGGAAAACTGGCAGACTCCCCACCTCATGACAAGCAGGCCCAACACCCTCGACCCACTGTCCTCTCTTGGACAGCCAGCACTGTCTCTGAGGTGGATGCAGAGCCCAGCCTGAGTGGTGTCACTCTGGGTGCCTCTGCTAGTACACATCTGCTTTGTGTGGCTCCTCATGTCCACACTGAGCACTAAAGGACAGGGTCAGAGGCTACATGGGGCATCCCTTATGGGACACATGCCCACACTGAGGGCACCACCCCACCAAGTGTGCACCAGGGCATCCTTGTAGACCACCCAGGCCATGTTCCTCGCCCACCATGCAGCAGCCATTCTCACAGCCGGCACATCCTGGGCTGAGCACAGGCCTCCAGCCAGTGGCCCAGTTCTGGAAAGCACCAGTGAAGAGTGATGGGTAGGAGTCCCACACTTGGCAGGGAGAGTCCAAGTGCCTTTCTTTCTTTCTTTCAGCCTTCTTGTCTGCCTGAACTTTCTGTTTAGATACTTTGTTGGCAATTTTAATCAGCTGAATGACATTCATCCTGGCAAAGCCTTTAAGTTTTGGAGCTTTCATCTGATGTCTGGGGTGGCTTGAGCTATGAATGGGGTGTTGACCATGTGTGGGCTCCCTGGTGACTCAGGATTGAAGGGGGTGCAGATGCGATGAGCTTCACACAGTCTTTCACGATAGTCCCCAGGAGTCTCTCCTGGTTGTTGAGTGACACTTCGGTCATGTTCATAGGCTTTTTGGACCCGGCTTTGATGCCCAGGAGGAGGGCGTCCTGATATCGGCAGATCTGGTGCTGTCCCTCAGGGGTGGTGAAGTCCCACTCGGGGCGCTCCTCAGGGACAGCGATTTCAGCCCGTGCACCCCGATCAAGGACCCTGGCTGGTGTGTGCTCTTCCAGGTATTTGCGGACCCCTCTTATAATCAGCCTCCTCTCTTCCGTGTTGAATGTGTTGAACGGGTGTGGAGAAGCTGTTGGCAGTCTTTGAAGGTCGGCCGATGTGTTTGGAAGAGGGATTCCATGAGATCAACCAGGGCTTGTGGCTTCTCTGAGTATGATGGGATGCTGTATTTTCAGTTAAGGAGGTCAGTCATGAAGAAGGGTTGATAGTAAAGCATGGACCAGCTGGGCTGGAGGCTCCCATCTTCATCATGCCTCACAGGCTCCCACGTCTCTCTCACTGGCATCTGAAGGGCATGTGCTCCCGGCTGAAAGCACAGTCTGCCTGCTGGTCCAGGGGAGAGTGGGGTCTGGTTCTGGAGGTGGCGGGGAGGCCGATGGCAGTGGGGTGTCCAGGATGTTGATGGCCTTGTGGGCACACAGGTGGAGGCAATATTGGCTCTTCCTCTGGATCCCCAGCAAGAATTTGCAGAGGCTCATGCTTCTGCTGATTCTCTGCGGGTTGCTTTGTTGAGGTGACTAAGACCCTACCTTGTCCCTGCGTGTTACAAGTAAATCACACCCAAGGGGGAAGGGTCTGGGCAACTCCTAACCAGGAGTCAGGGTATGGGAACTTATCAGGATGGCCTGGATCTCTGGTTATGACCTGTCAAATTCGGTGGATTTTTGGGACATCTAGGGTCCCTTTCTGGAGGCCACTCTACACTAAAGGTGGGCCATTCAGATTCACACAGTGTTCTCAACCTGCTGGGAGTTAATTTTACTCTGTAGTCTCCTGAAAATCCCTTCCTGAAATTTTTTATCATGATGTCGAGAACCGTGGGTTTGCTGTGCCCTGACCCCATAACATGTCTGTGTAACGGTGCCGCAACAACAGACAAGGGAGGGGTGCCTCCTCTAGAGAGGAGACCAGTCAGATGCCCGTCCATTCACATTCCTTTCGGAGGCTTTGGTCAGCCTCGACTAAGGTGCACCCGTGTTAAGTCCCGGGCCAGGTCAGCCGAAGCCGAGTCACTGTTACGTCATGGCGGCCGACTGCAAATACGGTGAAGGGCCCACTCAGATTCCATAGTGCAGGCTGTGGAATCACAGATTCAGTGCAGACTGGATGGCTTCAGCCGCCCTGCACACTCACTCACTCACTCAGACCAGAGTTTAAACATTCCCCCCTGGGATTGTCTACCTGTGAGACTTCTAAGAAGTCTTTGGGAGGTGATCAGGCTCCCCTTCCACCCCAGCAGGTGAGAACTGGCTGGGTCAGGGCCCCCGGGGCCTTACGGTAATCCAACATCGGAACCAGGTCACCTGCCAAGCCTCCCTGAGTCCGGTGGGAAGAGCGGAGCGGGGCTGGCCCAGGGCCACTGGGCCGGAGACTGCCGAAAGATCAGACAGCGTTCCTTCTCCACTGCAATCGCCTGTTCTGTCACTGCCCCGCTGTTGCCCCAAACCGGTGGCAACAATGGGCCAGCGCAGTTGGGCTTCCGGGTCAGGGAACCAAATGTTACAGAAAAACCTGAAAACCTGGACTGGATCGCTGACAGAAAAAACAAGCGGCACTCAGAGGTCTTCGAGGGTTGAGGTTTATTTCACACTGGCGGGCTCAGAAGAGAGGAATCTCCAAAGGTATGAGCCCCGAGCAAAAGCAAGGGGAGCGATTTATACATTGGTATGTGGCATTTCAGCGTGTGCAGCAAGTGGGGCAAAAGAGGAGCCTGGAGGAGGAGGGGAGGGGGGCTGGGAGTGTTCTCTGCTGACCTTGACAGCCGTGTGGAATATTTTCCTTATCAGGGGCACTCGGGGCAGTTCAAGACTCTGGCAAAAGTTCCACATAATGGACTGCTGCCCCTCTGCTTGGCAGCCTGCTACAGCCCTACAGCAGGCTGGAAGGGCCTGGGTCTCTGACACCAATTCCCCAAAGGGATTACTCATGAAAGGTGACTCCAGGGGGCTATTGCTTGGGGAAGATGCCCAAGGTGGCGCTCTGACGGGGTGAGGACTCAGGCTGGTGAGCTCACTACCTCCACATGTTGACTGACAGCCTGAGCCCAAAGGCCCCATCCTTCCTGGGCCTCCACATGGGAAGATTCCTGGGGAAAAGCCACACACAACTTACTAGAGCTGAACCTCTGCCAGCCGAGGACAGAGGGTGGTCATTTTTCACCAGTACCTGAGCACACCTGGACAGGTGGAGGCAGAGCATCTGGCCTTCCTAGTCACTGTGCACTCTGGATTCTCTTCCTAGGCCCAGCACCCTCCTGGTGACCCAGGTGTGCCTGCTTCCAGGAGCCCCTTCCTTATGCACTAGTGGGCAGGACCAGACCAGGTGGGGTGAGGCTCCACACCCCACAGTTTCTGTGTTGGAGAGGGGACAGATGCAGGGCCAACAGGCCTTCCCTGAAGTGAGGGGCCGGGCTGTGTCCACACACTTGGCACCCAGAGGATCTCCACACTGGAGCAGTGGATGGGGTGCCTGCTCCTGACCTTCTTGCCCCTGGAGCAGCAGCTGGGGGCATCAATGCTGCTGGTAGCCTCGGCCACATGGCTTCTCTGAGGAGCCCAATGACGGGCAGTCTCGAGCCCCCATGCCTGGGCCCAGAGCAGCACACCAGGTGCCAGAGGTCCCTGCCACCTCCCCAGCACAAGTCAGTTGGGGCAGGTGCACTGCAGCCCACAGTCAGGGTGGCCAGGCAGCTGTGTAAGCCTGCTGTCCCAGCAGCAGCAGTCCAGGGCCTGGTGTGCTTGGGGCACCTGCACACACCTGGGACAGGATGGACCACTAGGCCCCAGTGACCACCCAGCAGGCCCAGGGCTGCTGCTTTGTTCCTGGGCCCAGAAGTTCATCTCTCTCAGGTTGAGGCTGGTGGGCCCTGCAGGAAGACAGGTCTGACCTGGTCCACCGCCCTGCCAGAGGCCTGTCTGCCCTCCTTCTGCCCAAACCTATCTCCCTATGTGGCCAGGGAGTCTGAGGTCATCCCTGGGCCCACCATGCTAGGCAGATGGCTCTGAGGTTGCTGTAGGCAGGGAGAGGGGAGGGAAGGTGGCCTGGGTATCCTGGTTTTACCCTGGTCACCTGAGGCTGTCAGGAGGGCCCATGTCTGCTTCCCCAGTCCCAGTCTGGGGCTCCACCCTGCAGCATAAGCCCTGGAGACTGTCTCCAGCCTGGGACCTCCCATGGGGGTGTTTGTGCTGATGGTGGAACTCCCCTCCAGGCCAGCCCGCTCTTCCTGGGAGGGTGAACACATCCTGAGAGCCCTGTGGGAGCCCTATGGGGAGAATCAGAGCCAAGGGCTTCTGCTCAGCTTCCCCAGCCTTTTGTCACAGATGTCAGGCCACTCAGCCAACAGCCATGAGTGTGACACCATGGGCCTCACACCAGCCTGGCCTGGAGCTGGATGCTGAGGGCCCCATGGAGGACTGGGGGACCTGGGAGCTTTGGTGGGTGCTGAGGCGTGAAGCACGGAGAAATCGGGCCCAGAGGAAGCCCCCCGGTGGGAGGAGTGCACCTCTTGAATGCGCTTTAAGAGACCAAGTTCAACATTTTTTTGAAAGGAATTTTTTTAAATGTGTAAGTCAGCTGTGTATCATTAAATGGGACAGTGCTAGACTGGTACCTTACGGCCCTGGGGTCTACTTGTGTTACATGTGCAGTGGGTTCAAGATGTGGAGACAGCCCGGTGCTTCTAATCAATAGATTTTGGTATATGATCATAATCTGTAGGTGACAGGAAAAAAGGTCCTGTTTCTGTTTGAGCAGCCCTCCCCAGCGTTGCCAAGGTGTGCCTGCCTGGTACTCAGAGCGCCCGCTCTTCCTGAGCACCTTATGGGGGGAGGACAGAGGATGGAGGACAGACTGGCATAGGTCAGGGCCCCCTGCTTCGGAGAGTTTGAGGGCTGGCGGTGGGTGGGGGGAGGCAATGATGTCTGCATGTGGGCAGAGCTTTGAGAAGAAAGAGCAGTGTGATGGCAATCCTTTCATCATTTACTGCATTCTACTTGCACAGGGCCGACCCCAATCCACGGGAACCACAGACCTCAGAGACAACATCCAGATAACATTGCTCAGAGGGGCTACTTCTCAGGGATGAGGGGAGGGAGTTGCACAGGGGGCTGGGGGAAGGCCTTGGGGTGGCAGAGTGAGAAGCCTCACTGCCCTCCTGGCCCACCCTGTGTGCCTGTCCTGGGACCCCATCCTTTCCAGTTCTCCTGAATAGGAAGTCCCGTCATTAGCCCACCTGTGGGAATCCAAAGATGAGTGAACTGCTGGGTTCTGCTGTGCCTTCCCTGCCCCAAGCCCCAAAGCCCTTCTCCTCCCATTCTGTGCAGACGGGCAGTGCCCCTCTGGACCCAGTGAATGCTCAGATTTTCAGTTCCTCCTCAGGCCCCTCATCATGCCCCGTTACTTGAGGCTGTGAAGGCGTCGCCTATGATGTTCCCTGGCCATGACCTGCGGATGACCCTTGAAGTGACTGCCTGACTTCACCCAGGAAAGGGTCCCAGTATTGTGTCTGCTTCCTTCACTCAGTTATGCTAAGTGTCTCTGAATGAGCCTGCACCAAGTGGGTGCTTCATACCTATTGTTGCTGAAGGAAATCCTACCAGAACCTTTCCAGATACCCCTCTGCTGCCCCAGAGGTCCCTCATGTGGCCACAGTGAGGACAAGGACCAAGCCCAGCCACAGGGAATCACAAGCCTCCGCTCCAAAGGCTGCTTTCCATGTGCTTTTCTAAATTCAGCTATGCTTCAGGCCACTGACTGGTGAGGCCAAAGGCTTTTTCATTGGGTACAGAGAAGTAATAGCCACAAAGTAGCCCAGCTTGGTCAGCAGTCCTTTCTGCAGTGCTGGGCACCAGGGGTGCCCCTCTAAGGCTCCTCCTGTGTTCCCCATGGGCACCCTAACAGGCTGATCACCAGCCACCCTTCCTGTCAGAGGAGCACGTTGCAGCTCAGACACGTGGGGACACTTAAGACACACAGCAGGCTCTGGGCAGAGAGGCCTGACTGTGCCGAGAAGTGGGTGGATTCTCACTGGGGAAGCTGCTGGCCCGGGGCCAGCTGGTCAGTGTCTCTGGGAGGGAGTACTCCACCTGGGGACACTTGTGCCGTGCACACTTCATCACACCTGTCCAGGGGGCCCTCTGCCTGCAGTCCTTATTCCCATGAACAGTTGACTCATGTTCACACTGAAGGGGGCAGAGGGGATATAGTCAGTGGGAAACCCAGGAACTACCAGGATGATGGAAGTTTGCAACTCACCCGAGAGCCCCCAGGCCCTTGGGATGCAAGCAAGGAGAGGGACAGGGTGCCCACAGGGAATGAGCTTCCAGGCCCTCTGGAGTGGGACTGTCAGCCACTCTTGTGGGGAAGCCCTGGAAGAGCCCTGGCAGGCTGCCAGGTTTGGAATATGGTCCTGGGTGTAGACAGCAGCCTGCCCCAGGTCCAGGGAGATGGAGTAAGTGAATCAATCCACCGACTCCTCCACAGTCCCCAGGGTGGAGCTCTGCCAAGTTGGTGCCTGGTAGCTGGGGAGGAGGCACCCAGAGCTGCCTGGACCTCCCTGCAGGGGGCAATGTGGGCCCCAAACCCTGCCCAGGCACACAAGACCATCTGCAAAGACATCCAGTCCCTCAGGGAAGGAGAGGACACCCCCTGGGCTCAGGATTAACGTGTGGGTGGAAGTACCTGGTCCCAACACTCACCTCCATGTTCTGCCAGCTGAGACCAGGGCTATGACATGGACCCGCCAGGTGGCCACAGCCTCGTAACATGCTGCCACCCAGGAACAGCACCCCTCCTCCCCAGCCTTCAGTCCCACCCATGCCCCACACCCACTGCACACACAGAAGAGGCCAGGGAAGGGTCAGCCCAGGATGGGTCACACTTGTGGCCTGGCCCTGGAGTTGGCCGGCTCTGGATTTCACTGTGTTACCTGGGGGTTCTTCAGGCCACATGAACAAAGGCATTGGAGGTGGTCACTGAGCTAATGCCCACAGCAAGCAGGAAGACTGTCCCTCTCGGCTTTCCTGACTCCCATGTCTTCAAAAGGCTCCATACAAGACTGTATGTCAATTGAGCAGGACTGGGGTCAGTGACCAGGAGCTGGGTTCTGAGTCACAATTCAAATTCTACTGGGCCTGTCATCAAAGTGAGGTCATTTCCTGAAGGGTCTATTTCCTGGGCCCCTCCCTGCATTCAGACATGCCCATATCCCTCTCTGGGCTGCTGACTGCCCACCCTCCTAGCCCTTCGCATGGCATGACTACACAAATCTCCACCAGAGCCCTCCTCATGCTCTTTGGCAATGTCACCAGAGTCCCAGCTCTGAGGACACAAGAGCTTAGCTCAGAACTCTTTTTCTCACCAGTTCCCTGTCCTGCTGAAGCCACGGTACCTCCCAGGAGCTGCCCAATGTCTCAACTTGCACAGGGAGGGTCATGCCAGACATTCCTCCCTAAGGACATCCTGAGGGATATATAGATGACACCTCCAACTCCTTGGGGCTAGTGTCGCATGTGTCTGATGCACAAACTCAGAGATGGAAGAATGCCAACCAGGCTTGGCATGGAGCATGGAACACCATGCAAGTTACGTTCATGCCATGTGATCTTAAACAAGTCATTCCCCATCTAGGCCATTTTTATGCATGCACCTTGAAGGGGTGGCAATGACAGAAGATCCAGGACCATACCCCAGTGCCTCCCATTGGCTTATGTGGTGGGCAGCCTGTATGGTGAACCCAGTAATCCCTCCTCTTAGAAAGCACATCTCCCTGCAACCACTGCGTGGTTTGAACAGCACAGCCACATTTCACAACAAGCAGTCACTTCTCCACTTTTCATGCTCTCCGTCAAGAGGATTCTGACAACACCCAGGACAGTGAACTCAGGAGCCCATGTCAGTGTGTTTGTGTCACGGCTTGTATGCACACAGTTTATTTTTCAGACCTAAAGGAGTGGGGTTTGGATACACTGAGAAATTGGATACATTCATCCATTGTGTTCATGTGACATATTTTAAAAATGTCATGGTTAAGATTATAGAATAGGGAGTTACCAGCTGATGTTCAACTTACAGCTTTAACCACTTAGTAGGCATTTGACCATGGGTGAGTTACCTACCTTGTAATCATCTCAGTTTCTCCATCTGTCCATTGGCCATCATCATAGGATCTCGATTACAAGAGGTCACAGAGAGTATTAAAGGAATTACCCTTGGAAGGTGGCTTGGAATACCTGGCGCATCACAGGTGCTTCACGCAGTTAGTATAAATCTATTGCACACATTCCTCTGACCTGTCTGTAAGCTTCAGAGGGCACAGAGCTAAGGGGTCATTGGCAGAATTTCCAGAACCTCCCACCCAGCCTTAGTTCACTTACAGATCGATGGTTGTAATCAATGCAGAGCCTTGCAGCCTCAAGGACAAGGGTTGGGGAGAAAATGGCCATTCTCTCCTCCCCTCCATTCCTGGTATGTAACTGGTCTGGCATCTGCCAGGCACCAAGGACGCGCCCATGGAGTTCCTGCTAGAAGGGCTGGGTAGGGAAAGGAGAGCACCAGCCGTGGCTGGAGGAGACAGATGGTGCTGAGCCTGGTTAGTGACTATAAGAAATTAAAGCCTTTCTCCCTACCAACCCTGTCCCTTGACTGATTTCAGTTCTGCAGTCTCATAGGGGGGCCTTGCCCTGGCCTGGGAACATCCTTCCCTCTGGAGCTACATCAGGCATAGTTGGCAGGATCGGTTGAACCTGAAATCGGTCCTCACGGGTACTGTGTTTGGGCAGGCTGCTCCTATAGATGGTGGGGAGATACTTAGTTCCCTACAGGTGGTGGGGATACATCTGGGACACCCCTAGGGGTCATGGGGACTCACCTCGGGATTCCCCTGTGGATGGCAAGGATCAATCTGGAGATCCCCCAGTGGGGATGGTGTCTGGAGCAAAGTGTCTCCTAGAGGAGTGGGCCCTCCCCAGAATTTGGGATAAATGGGGATGCTGGAGGCAGTGGAGTTTGCCATCTGTAAAATCGTGGACTCGGCAACTGAGTGGCCATGGGGTGGCAGCAAAAGTGAGTTGGTTGTTTCTTGCATCATTAGAAAGGGTTACTAATGAGAAATGCCCTCCAGTGGCAAGGGTCCAGGAAGACGAGCTGTGGGGTGGTCTGAAAAGGGAACAAAAGGTATTGAAAACTGAGGTCAAACTGCTGAGGCACATGCTAGTGGCACAGGAGGAGGCATCAGAAAAATGGGAGATGTGAGGCTGTGCTGGAGGAGAAGGAAGGGGTGATGTCTTCAGCTCCATAGAGAGCAGAGGAGACATCAGGGTAGGAGGATCTGGGGACAATGAGGGTTTGGGGCCGAGGACAGAGCTGTTGCTGATTCTGCTGCCTGAGGCATGAGTCCCTCCCAATATTGAAAGCCTGCCCAATTTTAGTTATGAAAATATCACTTGGAGGCCTTCCACCATTATCTGGATTTTCTCCTAAATGAATGATCATTCAAGAACTTAGCAAAAACAACATAATAACATTACCAACAATAACAGCAGTGATAGCTCTACTAAACTTATATTTTTATATGCATTAACTTACACCACAACACTAACAGTATTCCCAATAACCAACAACATAAAAATAAAGTGACAATTTGAAACTACAAAACACATAAAATTAGCCCCACCCCTAATTATCCTATCCACAATAAAGTTGTACTAATTCCAACCGTATCAATTCTAAACTAGAAATTAAGGTTTCACAGACCAAGACCCTTCAAAGCTCTAAGCAAGTATAAAACAATTTCTGATCCGAAGGACTGTAAGACCCTATCCTACATCACTTGAATACAAATCAAACACTTTTATTAAGTTAAATCCTCACTAGATTGATGGAATACAAACCCATGAAACTTTAGTTAACAGCTAAAAACCCTAATCAGCTGGCTTCAATCTACTCTCCTGCCATAAAAAAAAAAAGGTGGTGGGAGAAGTTCCAGCAGAATTGAAGCTGCTTCTCTGAATCTGCAATTCAGTATGTGAAACACCTCAGGACTTGGCAAGACGTGGACTTTACCTCTATATTTAGATTCACAGTCTAACACTTATTCAGCTACCTTATCCACATTCATCAATTGTTGATTATTTTCAACTAATCACAAAGACATCAGCACATTATACCTTCTTTTTGGCGCTTGAGCTGGAATAGTAGGACCCGCTCTAAGCCTCCTTACTGTGCTGAACTAGGCCAGCGTGGGACCCTCTTAGGTGGTGATCAGATCTATAATGTAAGTGTAACCACGCATGGCTTTTTAATTATTTTCTTTATGGTGATGCCTTTTATAATTGGGGGCTTTAGAAACTGACTAGTGCCTTTAATAATTAGTGCCCCAAACATAGCATTTCCCCATATAAATAACATAAGCTTTTGACTCCTCTCTCCCTCCTTTCTTCTTCTCCTAGCATCCTCTACAGTCGAAGCAGGAGCTGGAACCGGTTGAACCGTATTTCCCCCCTTAGCAGGTAATTTAGCACATGCAGGGGCCTCAGTAGATTTAACTATCTTTTCACTTAGCAGGTGTCTCATCAATTCTAGGGGCTATTAACTTCATCACAACTACTATTAACATAAAACCTCCCACTATAAGCCAATATCAAACTCCACTATTTGTGTGATCAGTTCTAGTTACAGCCATATTCCTACTAGTCTCTACCTGTTCTAGCTGCCGGCATTTTTACTATGCTTTTAACAGATCACAACCCAAATACATTTTTAGATTCTGCTGGGGGAGGAGATCCAATTTTTA
The DNA here is from genome assembly GCA_032199065.1 of Smutsia gigantea. NCBI lineage: Eukaryota > Metazoa > Chordata > Mammalia > Pholidota > Manidae > Smutsia > Smutsia gigantea. Next base: position 60,754 of record JAVSCE010008514.1, on the reverse strand, counting down.
TATCAACACTTATTCTGACTTTTTGGTCACCCCAAAGTATATATTTTAATCATTCCTTGCTTTGGAATAATCTCTCATATAGTAACCTACTATTCAGGGAAAAAAGAACCTTTTGGGTATACAGGCATAGTCTGGGCAATAATGGCAATTGGTTTTCTAGGCTTCATTATATGAGCATATCATATATTTACAGTAGGCATAGACATTGATACACAAGCCTATTTTACATCCGCCACTATAATTATTGCAATTCCAACAGGTGTGAAAGTATTCAGTTGATTAGCAACTCTGCACGGTGGAAATGTAAAATGATCCCCAGTCATATTATGGGCCCTGGGCTTTATTTTCTTGTTTACAGTAGGGGGCTTACCTGGTATTGTACTACCTAATTCATCAATAGATATTGTTCTTCCTGATACTTACTATGCAGTAGCCCATTTTCATTATGTGCTCTCCATAGGTGCACTTTTTGCTATTATGGGAGGATTTGTACATTGATTTCCTCTATTTTCAGGATATACCCTAAACCCTACATGAGCAAAGATTCACTTGACAATTATATTTGTGGGTGTTAATATAACTTTTTTCCCTCAACATTTTCTCATACTTTCAGGAATACCACGATGTTATTCTAATTACCCAGATGCTTATACCACATGAAATACTGTGTCATCCACAGGATCCTTTACCTCACTAACTGCCATTATAATTTTTATAATCTGAGAAGCTTTTGCTTCTAAATGAGAACTGCACATAGTAGAACTAACTAAATACTAATTCTGAATGATTACACAGCTGCCCCTCACCTTACCATACATTTGAGGAGCCTGCCTTTGCAAACTTGAGCAAACAAGGAAGGAATCGAACCCCCCCAAAATGGTCTTAAGCCAATATCATAACCTCTATGTCTTTCTCAATTATTGAAGTATTAGTAAAATTTACATAACTTTGTCAAGTTAAATTATAGGTCTAAGTCCTCTATACTTCCATGGCATCCCCCTTTCACCTCAGGCTAAGGGCTTGGGAGCCACAAGCCTAGAGGGACAATGAACTTGATGTTACCTGATATTTACCCCAGGAAACTGACCCTCTGGTTAGGCTTCACGGTGCCCATCAGGGTCTGTAAGTAACGCCAAGGAGAGGGGCCAGGAGGTTATGTGCGCTTCAGGCCTCCTCACCTTCTCTGTCCCAAAGCTACCCTCTGTTTTGACGGCACCATGGAACAAAATTTTAATTCCTATACTGTACTTCATTATTTTCTAATAACATGTACCAGATTGGGTTGCATCAGCTAGCAGGAATGACCATTTCACTTCACTAAGTAGCCTGCCCAGATGGCTGCACAACAGAAACTACCCATTCCGTACACCCACAGACGCGTGTATATTAGAGCAGCCCGAGTTCACCTCCACAGAGTGCCAGAATAAATGGTGTTTCTCCAACACTGACCCTTGTCAAAATACCACAATTTTTGTTCTCTTAAAAAACTTTACACTAAAATACATATAATAAAACGCACAAATCGTAAAGCTCGATGAATTCTGACATATGTACACACATAACCATTGCCTAGATCAAAATATCAAATATTCTCATTTCTTACCCCTCACCTACTTCAAAGACATTTTTGCCAAGGAGGCATACACATGGCCAACAGACATAAAAAGATGCTCAATATCACTCACCATCAGAGAAGTGCAAGACTAAACCCTATGAGATGTCACGTCACATCAGGTGTCCAAAATCCAAAAGAGAAAAAATAACAGGTGTTGGCAAGGATGTGGAGACCACGGAATGCTGGTGGGACAACAGCTGCAAGTTGGTGCAGCCGCCATGGAAAGCAGGAGGGAGGTTTCTCAGAGAACAGCTGTGCTCTCTGTAATGCTATGTGATGAGGAAGGACACTGAATGGTGGCTTGCTAAGGATGCTAAAAGGAATTACCTACGTGCCTCATGTGACCCTAGAAGTAAAGAACAGCAGATGTTTGCAGAAATGGATCAAGTAGAACTTTCATGAGATGACTTTAGACAGATGAAGTTGTTCCTTGTGGAGACCTTGTAGGGAAAACAAAAATGTCACTAAGAGGGTGAACCTGACCCACTGGGCTTCCCCATTAAGAAGGGACAGTCCACTAGCAGATGGCTTCTTTTCGGAGGCAGGGAGGGTGGGTTACAGGGGAAGATCTGATTTGCAGGCAACCTACCACATGGAAGGGATGGGAAGGATGCTCTCACCTATGACTATGCATGCTCCAGGGGCCTCCCTGCTAAGGCCAATCTCCCCAGCAGCCCGCCCCAGTCTCCCCACCTGACTTCTCTGCTAGGCAGTTACGGAGAGCCAGCTGCCTTCCTCAAGCTCTCCTAGCGGACAGGCACGCAGAGACACAGACACTGTCCCAGGCCGCACAGTGCTCTTAATACACACGCAACACCACACGTGCAAGAGCTACCACACACACAGACACATGAAGGAGGGGGGCCGACACCACGGCGACGCACTCACCAGTGGGCCAGGCCACCATCACGCAGCCACAGGGACCTTGACACACTTCCTGGACTCCCACGCCAACCTGTTTGGGAGCAAAGGAGGCACCCGCCCCCGCAGATGCACCCTTGCAGCGCCCATGCCCGCGTGCCCACCGACCAGACACCGAACCATTACCTGTAGTCAGAGAAGCTGGCGGGCCTGGGGAGCTCCCGGCTGAGACCCGGTCGCCTTCCTGGCTGGGTAGGTGCGTGTGCTGCCCAAGGTTTTCCAATGCCCACGCACAGTTTTTCACTTTCCTCCCCGGGCCCATGCAACAACCCCAAACTCCCTGATTAAAAAGCCAACGTGGGGGCGGCTACTTACTATGAGCTGAGACTGCTGCAAGGTGGTGAGGCCTGCATGGGAACCAGGGAGCCGGGTCCCTGGCAAGGGAGCCCGATGGCGGTAGCAGGAGTCTGAAGGCGTCTGGCAGGGGAGGGCGGGCAGCGTTGGCGAAGGCAGAGACGTTGGCGTCAGCGGCAGAAGACACTGGAGGGTGGCGATGGCGGCAGGTGGGCAGGCATCAGGGGCTGTGGCAGCGGGAGGCACCAGCCGGCAGGAACAGGCGGGAGGCAGGCTCCAGGGCGGGTGGCAGCCCTTTGGTGGAGGGAAGCGGCGTAGGAGGTCTTTGGCTTTGCCTGATGGGAGGAGCATGCTGGGCGTCGGTTGCGGGAGGACTCCTCCGTGCCCTTACGCCGCTGCCCCCACCCCCAACCTCCGGAACCTACACCAACCGACACCGCTAGCCGCCGCCAACTGTCGCTCACCACCACCACCTACCGCCCCCAAACGACGCCATCGCCAACCATGGACGCTGCTCTCCCAGCGCTAAGACCGCCGCCGCCTCGCCCTCGCCTCTGGCTGCGCACCTGCTGACGGGAGCCTCGGCGGTCCGCCCCGCACATGGACACCCAGGCCTCCCGCCGCTGCGGACGCCACGGCCCACCAATGGAGCGCAGCCCATCCACGCCGCTACCCGCCGCCCGGCCGCCGCCTCTGGCTGCGCACCTGCAGACAGCAGCCTCGGAGGTCCGCCCCAGGCACGGACGCCACGGCCCACTAAGGAGCGCAGCCCGTCCACGCTGCCGCCCACTGCAGACGGCAGGCTGGACTCCGCCCCCGGCCGCAGACCCCGCAGCGAGGCGCCCCAGCCTGCAGCTCCCCGCGGAGAACGGCTTCCCCGCCCGATCCCTTCCCAACCCGACGCCGCCCGCTGCTTACCGTGAGCTGCCGCTGCGAGGCCAGACCTGCGGGAGGAAGAGGGCGCCGGGTCCCTGGGGATGGGGGACGCTGGAGCCGGCTGGAGGAGGCCGCGGGCGGCCGCTATAGGAGGGCGCCGGCCGGTAGCGCAGGGCTTGAGCCGGGGACGGCGGCGGCAGCGCAGCAGGGGGCGGGTACGGTGTGAGCGGGAGTGACTGGCGGGCGGCGGGCGGCGGGCGGGTGCAGGCTCCGGGAAGCTTCCTCTGCGGCGGGTGGCTGCGCACTGTTGGAAGGAAGCATGGCGGGCACCGGAAGCGGGTGGCGCTGGCTGGCGGGACGAGCTTGAGCGGCGTAGGCTGCGGGCGGACCCCGCCCCCTTAGGGCACTGCTCCCTCGCCCCCAACGACGGGGAGCGTGCGCATCAGTCCCACACTCCCCCTTCTGTGCAGCATGCATGTAAAATAAAAGGACATAAGAAAACTGCAAAAGGAAACTGAGGAGTTCATCTAGATGATAAAGAATTAAGGAGCAGGTGCTGTGAGAGTAAAAGTGAGAATAACTTTTCAGATTGCATGTAGGGGAATGTTTAGTAATAATCTACAGAACTGCCCTCAAGTAAATGAAATTAGGCATGGAAAAGTGATCTTGAGAAATGTCATTTCTGGTAAATAATCTTTCCTAAAATTCTTCAAGAAATACCAATAAAGATAGAAAGCCCCTTTTATTTATTCATATTGGATGTTGTAGTAAATGCAGTAAGACAAGAAAAGGAAATGAAGGATATACATATTAGATATGAAAAAATAGAACTACCTCTACTCACAGTTGACATGATTATATAAGAATTCCTAAAAGTCATCGATAACAATATTCTGGAACAAATAAGTATAATAAAGTTATAAGGTTCTAGTTATGTGCAAAAGTATATTACTTTCCTACAGCAGCAATGAACAATTAGAATTTGTATTTAGAAAATACCATCTCCAATAGCATTCCAAAAATGAAACGAAATGCAGTAGATAATCTAACAAACTACAAACAGGATCCATATGCAAAAATCTACAAAACTATTTTTAAAAATAGGAAAATCTAAATAAACAGAGATAGCTTGTGTTCATGTACTGAAAGGCTCAAGATTGTGAAGATGTCAACATATCCCAACATAATATGTGGGGGTGCAATTGTGCTACTATTTATGTACGTATTTGTATCTAACTGGGTAAATAACTGGATAACATATAATTGGAAAGAGGTATCAATAAGGTACAAGTTGTTCTGGCCACAAATTTGAACTTTGTAAGAGAATTCTAAAGGGTCTGGTTGTGTTTGCTGGGTCATGGGGAATAGAAGAGAAACTGGTGACAAGGAACACCAGAGGACCTCCAGCACCATGGACAGCTTGGAATCTCTGAGGGCAAATCCAGAGGTCTGAAATGACCCCCTAAGAGTGGCCAAGGAGATGCAGAGGAGGACATTAGCTTTCCAGGCCAATGCCAGAATAAAGGAAAGAAAGAAAAAAACAAAGATATCTTGAGAAAGAAAAAAGCTGGAGGTATCAAACTCCCTGATTTCAAACTGGACTGTAAAAATACAGTAATCAAAACAGTATGGTATCAGTACAGGAACAGATACATATATCAGGGGAACAGAATGGAGAGCCCAGAAATAAGCCCATTTGTAAATGGTCAATTAATAGATCACAAAGGAAGACAAAATATACAATGGGGAAATGACAGTCTCTTCAATAAATGGTGTTGGAAAAACCGGACAGCTACATACATAAAAGTGAAACTTGATCACTATCTTACACCATACACAATAATATATTCAAAATGGGTTAAAGACCTAAATATAAGACTGAAAACCATAAAACTCATAGAAGAAAACATAGGCAGTAAACTCTTCCCCCCATGCCCCGATTGAAGTGACTTGTCTATCAGCATAGTAGGATGCTATAGAGTTATTATTGGTCTTCTCCGTGCTGGACTGCTTTCCCAGTGACCTGCTTATATCATGATTGCTGATTATAGTGCCCCTTAATCCCCTTCTTCCTCCCTCCCCATTCCCCTCAATCCCTTCCCTTTGGTAACCACTAGTCCCTTCTCAGAGTCTGTGAGTCAGCTGCTGTTTTGTTCCTTCAGTTTTGCTTTGTTGTCATACTCCACATTTGAGTGAAATAATTTGGTACTTGTCTTTCTACGATAGGCAGTAAACTCTCAAACATCAACATTACAAATCTTTTAGCTGGCTGTGTCTCCCCAGACAAGGCAAACAGAAACAAAAATAAGTGGGACTACATAAAACTAGAAAGCTTCTGCACAGCAAAGGAAGCCATCCACAAAACAAAAGGCACTATACTGTGTGGAAGAACACTTTTGCAAACAATATATCTGATAAGGCGCTAATATCCAAAGTACAAAAAGAACCCATACAACTCACACACACACACAAATCCAACTAAAAAATGGGCAGAGGGCCTGAACAGACATTTTTCCAAAGGAGATATACAGACAGTCAACAGATACATGAAAACATGCTCAACATTGCTACTCATCAGAGAAACACAGGTCAAAACAATGAGATATCACCTCACATCAGTCTATCAACAAGCCAAGAGAGAGCAAGTGTTGGAAAGGATGTGGAGAAAAGGGGATCCTCTCATAAATCCTCTCATACTGCTGGTATTGCAAACTGGTGCAGCCACTATGGAAAAGAGTATGGAGTTTCCTCAAAAAACTAAAAACAGAAATACCAACTGACGCAGCAATTCCACTTCTGTTAAGAAAATTAATCATTTTTTCAAACAATTACATTCACCCCTATGTTTACTGCAGCATTATTTACAATATCCGAGGTATGGAAGTAAACGACATGTCCATAAATGGATAAACAGATAAAGAAGATGTGATACATATACACAATGAAATATTATTCAGCCTTAAAAAAAGAGAGAAATTTTGCCATTTGTGACAATATGGATGGACTTAGAGAGTATTATGCTAAGTGAAATAAGTCTGTCAGAGAAAGATGAATGCCATATGGTTTCACTTATATGTGGAATTTGAATAACAAAGCAAATGAACAAATAAGCAGAAATAGACTTAAAAACACAAAGAATAGATGGTTGGTTACCACGGGTAGGAGGAAATGGGTGAAATAGGTAAAGAGGATAAAGAAGTTCAAACTTTAAATTATAAAACAATTTAGTCACAGGGATGGAAGTACAGTATAGGGAATATAGCTCATAATATAATCTTTGTACAGTAGTAGATGGTAACTTCACTTATGGTAAGCATTTAGTAATTGTTGAATCACTAAGCTGTTCATCTGAAACAATATATTGTAAATAAACTATATTTCAATTAAAAAGTAAAAAATATTAACATAAAGGGAGAAATAAACGGTAATACAATAAAAAAGTAGGGGACTTTAAAAACACTCCTACAAATATGGATAGATTATTCAAACAGATGATCTGTAATAAGGAAACACGAGTTTATTTAATAAAGATTTATTTAATAAAGATCCAATAAGTTAACAGTGATTCAAATGACACATTAGACCAAATGGACTAAACGTATATATACAGAACATTCCATTCAAAAAGAGCAGAATACACGTTCCTTTGATGTGCACATGAAACATTCTCCAAGGCAGACCATGTCCGCACTGGGCGCTTTGCTCCACTCCCTCCCTTCCCGGGCAGCCCCTCCGGCGCCGCCGACCCCCGCCCCCCCCCCCGGGCCCAGCAGGCTCACCACCCGCGTCTGCCCGCTTCTCGGCCCCAAGGACAACGTACTGCCCGCCGAGCAACTTGCACGGCCGCCCCCTCATCCGGCTCCACCAGGACCTCAGGCGGAAGCAGGGGTCTCCGCGCCCCATCCGCGTCCGGCCGTGCCCGGAGGCCACGTACCTTCCAGCCCGCAGAGCTGTTGCTGTCGCCTTCATCCTTGAAATAGCGCACGCTCTTGCCCATGCACCATAGATCTGCAACAGCGTGAGCCGCTTCGCGGCCGAGCTCTCGATCTCGATGGCCTTGGCGATGTGGTCGGGGGGACAGGTTGCCCCATGCGTTGCGGCGGGACGAGCTGCTCTTGCGCGGCTGCCCCTCAGCGGCCGCCGAGGCCGAAGGCAGGCCCGCGGCGGCGTCAGGGTTCCTGGCTGGAGGTGGCAGAGCCGGACTGGCTGACGTCCGGCCGGGGCAGCGGCTCGAAGTCTGGGTCGATCGCCGCCGTCCGCCCGCCGCGGGAAAGCGAGAAGGGGCGAGTGCGGCGCCAGGAGCCCAGTGGGCGAGAAGAGGCGATCCGAGGCTGGGGAGAACTTCGCGGGTCCATCAACGTCTGGTCTCCGCCGGGCCCGCTGCGCGGACGCGATGGCGGGCTGGAGGCGCCCGGACAGGGCCGGCGGACCGAAGCACGAAGGGGGCTGCGGAAGTGGTCTCCCGGCGGTGCTCCCGATCCTACTGACTGTTCAATATGGCGGCGGCGGCGCCTGCAGCTACTACGCAGCCGCCGGATTTACGTAATCTGCGCCCAGTGGCTGCCCGCCCCCTACTGACGGCCCTCGCGGCCAGTGAGCGCGCACACCGCATGTTAGGCCACAGAGCAAATCTCAACAAATGTTAAGAAGATTGAAATCATGTTGAGCATCTTTTCTCACCACAGTAGTACGAAACTAGAAATCAATTACAAGAGAAAAGCTGGAAAAAACCCCACAAACGTGTGGAAGCTAAACAACGCTCTACTAACCAACCAATGGATCAACTAAGAAATCATAGATGTAATAAAAAAATACTTGGAGATTAATAAAGACAGACCCAACAGTGCAAAATCTTTGGGGCACAATAAAACAGTTCTAAGAGAGAATTTGATAGTGTTACAGGACTAGAAGGAACAGGAAAAATCTCAAATAAGCAATCTAACCCTACGCATAAAGGAAATAGAAGAAACAAACCCCAAGGTTAGAAGATAGAAGGTAAAAAATTAAATCAGAGTGGAAATAAATGAAGTAGACACTAAAAAAAAGTGTAAAAGACCAATGAAACAGAACTGGTTCTTCGAAGACAAAATGGGTAAACATTTAGCTGGACTTATCAAGAAAAGGGAGAAGACTCAAATAAAATTAGAAATAGAAATTGAAAGAGAAGAAGTTACAAGCAGCACCACTGAAATACAAAGGATTGAAGAGATAAGTATGAAAAATTATATGGCAATAAATTTGACACCCTAGAAGAAATGGCTAAGTTCCTGGAATCATGCCATGTCAAAACCTATTCTGGAGGAAATAAAAATCTGAACAGTCTAACAACTGGTAACAAATTGAATCAGTAATCAAAAACTCCACATAATCAGAAGTCCAAGATGTTTTCATAGGAAACTTCCATTCAAACATTGAATTAAGAGTTAATACCTATCCTTCTCAAACTATTCCCAAAAACTGAAGAGGAAGGAAAGCTTACAAATTCATTTCTATGAGGCCAGAATCACACTGATACCGAAACAAGATTAAAACACTACCCCCCCCAAAAAAAGACAATTACCCACCAATATTCCTGAAAAGAATAGTTGTAAAAATCAACAAAATATTAGCAAACTGCATTCAAAAATACATTAAAGGATCACTTACTCAGACTACACCCATGGTCCCTGTCTCATTCCCCCCTGTACAGATGGAGACCCTAGTTGCCGCTAGGGAAAGGGGCGATGACCACTCTGGCTGCTTCATGCTGAGAAGGCAGCACAGTAAAGGGTGCAGGTAGGTCTCCATCAGTGGTCGGTTGAGAGGGCCTCGGAAGATGGGCACTTTTATTCCAGGTTCCATTTCTATTACTATTTGCATTTTTATGGCTTCTAGGCAAGATAGAACAAATCATGTTATTAGGTTAAGTAGCAACATCTGGAGTTGGATTTTCCATTTTACAGGAATAAACTTGATGAGATTAACTAGGAATAATAAGATTCTAATTGAAATGATGAGATAAAACCAACATCTGGAGAATCATAGCCAGATATTTTGGGGATACTAGAATTCTGGATTTATTAGGATTTAGTATAGATAAGGCTGCATTATGGAAACAATACTTTTCTCTAAAATCACCTCCATTTTTTTTAGAAGTAACCAGATTAAGAAAGTAAATAACACTTGGCTTGATTATTTGCATAAGTGCAGCAAGAAAAACAATTGATTACATAGGCTCCTTTAAATGTGCTTTGCTGGAAACCTTTATAAGAAATTTCAGATTGGACTTTTAAAGGCCTCTGGAGACCAGAAAGCCAAGCCAGACTTGACATCAGGTTTTGCTGGCACTACCTGTGTATTTGGGTGAACTCCTCTCTTCTTGAGGTCCCCAAAACATTCTGAGGTTCCTGCACCTGCCAGGAAGTGACCTTCCTTACTCACCTGGTAAGGCTGCTGGGAACTGTGTAAGCAAGGTACCAGACCAGTTCTTCCAAGGGGCTTCGTTGGCTCTGTAAAGTCAACCTTGGTTCCTTAAAGCTGTCTGTTCATGTCTGAGTTTATGCACGTGTCTCTCAGGTATGACCTTCCAGTCAAACCTTGGTAATATAACCAGTGTTTTTAATTGGGTCTATTACAAGGAAAGCAGATTCTTACTGAAAGTATGCAAATAAACATACTGCCATAAAATATGAAAATAGTCACTGAGAGTTTTTAAATTTTGGAGGGATCAGGTAAGAGAGAAAGATAAATGTTTCAATTCTGCTTATAAAGGTGTCATTAACTAAACTGTTGTCAGCTTAAGAGGAAAAGTTTAAAATACTTTATCAGCAACATTTGAAACAAAAAGTCATAAAATTATTTTCCTTAGTTTACTCAGTCTTATATAACTAATATTTGTCCTTTTAACTGAAAAAAATTCTAATTTTGCTGGGTACTTGAAATCGAGACTCATTTGCTTTAATTTCACACAGCATGACCAAATAAATTCTTCCACAAACTTTCTACAACTTTCTTTTTACATTCAGTTCTCCATCTTTAAATAAACAGCTGTATTTTCGAACTAAGTTACCTTCTTTTATCAAAAGACACATTCTTTAGCATGCAGAAATGTTTTCCTTATTATATTAAGTAGTTTTAATTACCACTTAAAACAATTAGGAACCTTAATTTCTAGTGAACACTGAGAAGTAAGCTATTGTAAACTGTTACACTAGCATTCTTTAGATTGGCAAATTTATGAACATATCTCATAATTTCTGGAAATGTGTGCTTTACAGCACTATTTCTCACTAAGCACAAAATATGTCTACTTAACTTAGAAAAACTTTAATGTTTAAGCTTACCACAAGGATTCTCAGGCTGTTTGTAGGTATACACACTGTAACACACAATTATTAAGATGTTCACTTGCTGCACTTAATTAGTTTACTCATTCCTAACAACCATACTAGATTACTCACAAAACCTTCACTAAACATTAGACAAACTCAAGCCTCTTTTTAAGCATTTTTTCTTGAAAGATATAACAGATAACATCAACTTAAATTACTTTAGGTAAACTTAGGCAGCTGATAACCATAAGGACATATCCGTTTCAGTTCAGAATTTAATGCTTAATATTTTCTATTAGAATTTTCTGGAAATTTTAAAATGTCCGATTTTTACAAGCACTTGTCTTTAAATTAATTTTTATTAATACCATCCAGAGGTAGAAATATCTTTCATTTACACACTTAGACACACAAACATACAGATTGAGATGTAATGACTATAGTTAGCAATACTATTCATAAAAGAACATATGCAGACTTCTGGGAAGATGGCGGAGTGAGCAGGGTGGCAGAAATCTCCTCCTCCCAAAACCATATGGATTTATGACAATATAACAAGTACAACTATTCCTAAAAAAGAGACCAGAAGACACAGGAGAGCACATAGCCTGCAGCTACACTTGAGAGGACTCAGCACCCCGCGAGGCGGGTAAGATACGGAGCTGTGACCCGGTGGGATCCAACCACTTGACCATCCCAGCACACCGGCAGAAGGAGAGGATTCAGAGCTGGGAGGGAGAGGAAGTACAGGCCCACGAAATAACCAGCCCTGGTGATCTGTGCAAGGAGCACTGACACACATTGCGCAGTGTAGCAGAGGTTGGAGAGACAGAGGGTGCAGGATCTGAGCGGGGAACGCACCTGGGACCTTGCAGCTGGCTCCCAGGAAGAAAAAAAAAGAAAAGTGTGGGCTTTTTTCAGTGGTCTTAAAGAGAGAGGAGCCCAGTGGAGGAGCCAGATCTTCCCGGCACACTCAGCACAGCAGGCTGGGAGTTCTGGGGAGTTTCAGACCCCTGAGCTGGTGACTGGGAAAGGGTGGCCACACTTAGACTTCCCAAAGATATCAACAGTCTCCCATTCGTTCCCACACCGGCCAGAGCTATAAAGGGCCCTGCGGGGCGGCACGGCCACAGATGCAGAATAGTGGATCAACAGCACCACCTACAGCATCACACAGAATCTTCTCCCGGTGGGCATTTTCTCTGTTGTTGTTGTTTCGTTTTGTTTTTTGTTTTTCTTTCTCTTCCTTTTTTCTTTTATTTTCTTTCTTTCTCCCTCTTTTTTTTTCTTTTTAAAGTCTTAAAGAGCCCAGCTGACATACATGGCACCTACCAGCGACCACTTCTATAGCCATGAAAAGACAGAGGAATTTGGTCCAGACTAAGATCAACGAGACAACCACAGAGAGGGAGCCTGAAGGGATGGAAATGCACAATCTACCTGAAAAAGAATTCAGAATAAAAGTCATAACCATACTGATGGATCTACAGAGAAATGTGCAAGAGCTGAGGGAGGAAGTGAGGGAAGTGAGAAAAGACAATGCAGAAATCAGACAAGCCATCGACAGGCTTAACAGCACACTGGATGAGATGCAAGAGACTGTTAATCGAATAGAAATCAGAGAACAGGAATACAGAGAAGCTGAGGCAGAGAGAGTTAAAAGGATCTCTAGGAATGAAAGAATATTAAGAGAAATATGTGACCTATCCAAACGGAACAATATTCACATTGTAGGAGTACCAGAGGAAGAAGAGAAAGAAAAAGGGATAGAAAGTGTCTTTGAAGAAATAATTGCTGAAAACTTCCCCATGCTGGGGAAGGAAATAGTCTCGCAATCCATGGAAGCCCACAGATCTCCCCACAAAAGGGACCCACGGAAGACAACATCAAGACACATAATAATTAAAAAGGCAAAGATCAAAGATAAAGACAGAGTAGTAAAGGCAGCTAGAGAGAGAAAAAAGATCACCTACAAAGGAAAACCCATCAGACTATCATCAGACTTCTCAACAAAAACCTTACAGGCTAGAAGAGAATGGCATGATATATTTAACGTAACGAAACAGAAGGGCCTTGAACCAAGAATACTTTACCCAGCACGATTAACATTTAAATATGATGGAGGGATTAAACAATTTCCAGACAAGCGAAAGTTGAGAGAGTTTGCCTCTTACAAACCACTACTTCAGGATATCTTAAACGGACTGCTCTAGAGGGAAGCACCCCTAAGGCTAAAAAGATGTCACCAGAGAAAATAAATTCATAGCAAAGAAAGCAGACCATCCAAATACTAACTGAAAGGCAAAGAATAAAACACCTAGTATATAGAGAATGGAGGAGTAAGAATAAGAAAGGAGAGAAATAAAGAAACATCAGATGCTGTTTACAATAACTTAACAAGAAAGTTGTTAGGTTGTTAGATAGTAAAGAAGCAACCCTTGAACCTTTGGTAACCACGAATCTAAAGCCAGCAATGGCAATAAGTACATCTCTATCGATAATCACCCTAAATGTAAATGGACTGAATGCACCAATGAAAAGACACAGAGTAACAGAATGGATTAAAAAGCAAGACCCATCTATATGCTGCTTACAAGAGACTCACCTCAAACCCAAAGATATACACAGACTACAAGTGAAGTGACGGAAAGACATATTTCATGTAAACAACAAAGAGAAAAAAGCAGGTGTTGCAGTACTTGTATCAGACAAAATAGACTTCAAAATGAAGAAAGTAGCAAGAGATAAAGAAGGACATTACATAATGATAAAGGGGTCAGTCCAACAAGAAGATATAACCATTATAAATACATATGCACCCAACACAGGAGCGCCGGCATATGTGAGACAAATACTAACAGAATTAAAGGAGGAAATAGACAGAAATGCATTCATTTTAGGAGACTTCAACAAACCACTCACTCCAGAGGACAGATCAACCAGACAGAAAATAAGTAAAGACACACAGGCACTGAACAACACACTAGAACAGATGGACCTCACAGACATCTACAGAACCCTACACCAAAAAGCAACGGGATACACATACTTCTCAAGTGCACATGGAACATTTTCCAGAATAGACCACATACTAGGCCACAAAAAGAACCTCAGTAAATTCAAAAATATTGAAATCCTACCAACCAACTTCTCAGATCACAAAAGTATAAAACTAGAAATAAATTTTAGAAAGAAATCAAAAAGGCTCACAAATACATGGAGACTTAACAACATTCTCCTAATTAATCAATGGGTAAACAACCAAATCAAAACAGAAATCAAAGAATATATGGAGACTAATGACAACAACAACACAAAGCCACAACTTCTGTGGGACACAGCAAAGGCAGTTCTAAGAGGAAAGTATATTGCAATCCAGGCCTATTTAAAGAAGGAAGAACATTCCCAAATGAATAGTCTAAAGACATAATTACTGAAATTGGAAAAAGAAGAACAAATGAGGCCCAAAGTGACCAGAAAGAGGGACATAATAAAGATCAGAGAAGAAATAAATAAAATTGAGAAGAATAAACCAATAGAAAAAAATCAATGAAACCAAGAGCTGGCTCTTTGAAAAAATAAGCAAAATAGATAAACCCCTAGCCAGACACATTAAGAGAAAAAGAGAATCTACACACATAAACAGAATCAGAAATGAGAAAGGAAAAATAACGACGGACCCCACAGAAATACAAAGAATTGTAAGAGAATATTATGAGAATCTATATGCTAACAAGCTGGAAAACCTAGAAGAAATGGACAGCTTCTTAGAAAAATACAACCTTCCAAGAATGACCAAGAAAGAAACAGAAAAACTAAACAGACCAATCACCAGCAACGAAATTGAAGCAGTAATCAAAAAACTACCCAAGAACAAAACCCCCGGGCCTGATGGATTCACCTCTGAATTCTACCAGACATATAGAGAAGAAATAACGCCCATTCTCCTTAAAATTTTTCAAAAAATAGAGGGGAGGGAATAATTCCAAACTCATTCTATGAAGCCAGCATCACTCTAATACCAAAACCGGGCAAAGACCTCACCAAAAAGGAAAATTACCGCCAATATCCCTGATGAACGTAGATGCAAAAATACTCAACAAAATATTAGCAAACCGAATTAAAAAATACATCAAGAGGATCATACACCATGATCAAGTGGGATTCATCCCAGGGATGCAAGGATGGTACATTTGAAAATCCATCAACATCATCCACCACATCAATAAAAAGGAGAACAAAAACCACATGATCATCTCCATAGATGCTGAAAAAGCACTTGACAAAATTCAGCATCCATTCATGATTAAAACTCTCAACAAAATGAATATAGAGGACATGTACCTCAACATCATAAAGGCCATATATGACAAACCCACAACTAACATCATACTTAACGGCGAGAAGCTGAAAGCTTTTCATCTAAGATCGGGAACAAGACAGGGATGCCCACTCTCTCCACTGTTATTCAACATAGTACTGGAGGTCCTAGCCCCGGCAATCAGGCAAAACAAAGATATATAAGGCATCCAGATTGGTAAAGAAGAAGTCAAATTGTCACTTTTTGCAGAAGACATGATATTGTACATAAAAATCCCTAAAGACCCCACTCCAAAACTACTAGAACTAATATCTGAATTCAGCAAATTGCAGGATACAAAATTAACACACAGAAATCTGTTGCTTTCCTGTACACTAACGATGAACTAACTGAAAGAGAAATCAGAAAAAAAATTCCATTCACAATTACATCAAAAAGAATAAAATACCTAGGAATAAACCTAACCAAGTTTGCGAAAGGCCTGTACTCTGAAAACTACAGGACACTCCTAAGAGAAATTAAAGAGGACACTAACAAATGGAAATGCATCCCATGCTCTTGGCTAGGAAGAATAAATATTGTCAAAATGGCAATACTACCTAAAGCAATCGACAGATTCAACACAATCCCTATCAAACTACCAATAGCTTTCTTCAATGAACTGGAACAAAAATTCTAAAATTTATATGGAACCACAAAAGACCCCGAATAGCCAAAGCAATCCTGAGAAGGAGGAATAAAACAGGGGGAATTATGCTCCCTGACTTCAAGCTCTACTACAAAGCTACAGTAATCAAGACAATTTGGTATTGGCACAAAAACAGACCCACAGACCAGTGGAACAGAATAGGAAATCCAAACATTAACCCAAACATATACAGTCAATTAATATTTGATAAAGGAGCCTTGGATATACAATGGGGAGATGACAGCCTCTTCAGCATCTGGTGCTGGAAAAACTGGACAGCTACATGTAAGAGAATCAAACTGGACTACTGTCTAACACCATACACAAATGTAAACTCAAGGTGATTCAAAGACCTGAATGTAAGTCATGAAACCCTAAAACTCTTGGAAAAAAACATAGGCAAAAATCTCTTGGACATAAACATGAGCAGCTTCTTCATGAACATATCTCCCCGGGTAAGGGAAACAAAAGCAAAAATGAACAAGTGGGACTATATCAAGCTGAAAAGCTTCTGTACAGCAAAGGACACCATCAGTAGAACAAAAAGATATCCTACAGTATGGGAGAATATATTCATAAATGGTATATCTGATAAGGGGTTGACATCCAAAATATATAAAGAACTCATGCACCTCAACAAACAAAAAGCAAATAATCCAATTAAGAAATGGGCAGAGGACATGAACAGACACTTCTCTAAAGAAGAATTTCAGGTGGCCAACAGGCACATGAAAAGATGCTCCACATCGCTAATCATCAGAGAAATGCAGATTAAAACCACAATGAGATATCACCTCACACCAGTGAGGATGGCCAACATCCAAAACACAAACAACAACAAATGTTGGTGATGATGTGGAGAAAAGGGAACCCTCCTACACTGCTGGTGGGAATGTAAACTAGTTCAACCATTGTGGAAAGCAGTATGGAGGTTTCTCAAAAAACTAAAAGTAGCAATACCATTTGACCCAGGAATTCCACTCCTAGGAATTTACCCTAATAATGCAGGAGCCCAGTTTGAAAAAGATATATGCACCCCTGTGTTTATCGCAGCACTATTTACAATAGCCAAGAAATGGAAGCAACCTAAGTGTCCACCAGTAGATGAATGGATAAAAAAGATGTGGTACATATACACAACGGAATATTATTCAGCCATAAGAAGAAAACAGATCCTACCATTTGCAGCAACATGGATGGAGCTAGAAGGTATTATGCTCAGTGAAATAAGCCAAGCCGAAAAAGACAAGTGTCAAATGATTTCACTCCTATGTGGAGTATAAGAACAAAGAAAAAACTGAAGGAACAAAACAGCAGCAGACTCACAGAACCCAAGAACGGACTAATAGTTACCAAAGGGAAAGGGACTGGGGAAGATGGGTCGGAAGGGAGGGATTAGGGGGAAAGGGGGGCATTACGATTAGCAGATGTAATGTTGGGGGGGCACGGGGAGGGCTGTACAACTCAGAGAAGACAAGTAGTGATTCTATAGCATCTCACTACGCTGATGTACAGTGACTGTAATGGGGTTGGTGGGGGGGACCTGATGAAGGGGATAGTTTAATAACCATAATATTGCACATTTAACTGTAGATTAATGATACCAAAATAAATTATAAAAAAAAGATGTCTACATTGGTAGATAAGGGATAGATCATTGATATAAGTTAGGGACTTCAAAAAGTCATATAACGAATTCTTGCATGATACCCTGGTAGGCAAAATGAGAAACCAAGGCATGATAGTACAGATAAGACTGGCAACTTTATGACAGGGATTGTCACTGACTTGTGCACGGCTGTATCTTCTCTATGCATCATCTAGCTTGACACAGGCTCAGTATGTGGATATTTAGTATACTTAGGTACATTCACTCATGATTGAAGAGCAATACCAAAAGCATGTTGTTTTCTGGATCTCTGTCAACAGATTTTACTTTATTTGCTTCCATATCTCTAGGGCATTAAAAAGTACCTGGCATACAGTAGGCACTTAATAATATGTGATGAATAAGTGAACAAACCTATAAGTCTTTTCTAACATTCTTACGAGGTCCTTTTCTTAGTCTTAATTTGGTCAATGTTTTAAACAATGATTCGGTTGAAGATACAGTAAAATAAGGATTATAAGTTATTCAAGTGTACACATTAAAACAATGAACAGATAAAATACAATGGATGAAAAGCACATAAGTCAATACCAGTGTGACAAAATTCTGTATCACTAAATATATATACAAATGATATGATCCAGCAATTCCACTTCAGTGTATTTATCTGAAGAAAATGAAAACACTAATTCAGATAAATATGTGCATCCCTGTGTTCACTGCAGCATTATTTACAATAACCAAGACATAGAAGCAAACTTGAGACTACTGCTCACCTCTTTCACTGGCCACTTGGTGGCACGGACATGAGACAAATCTGAATAGCATTACAGACTTTAAAGACTGAACTGACATTGGAACAAGGCCCACAGTGGACTGGTGAGAAATTATGGCCTGCACCCAACTGGGTACTCAAAGTCTGGAATATGTTGTCTACTTGTTCCACTGATTACTGAGAGAAGAAGGTTGAAGTTTCCAACTGTAGTTGTGGATTTGTCTGTTGCTCCTTCCAGTTTTGTCAATTTTTTGCTTCATATATTTTAAAGCATTGTTGTTAGGCTTGTACATGTTTAAGATTATTATGTGTTCTTGGTGAATGGACCTCTTTTTTATGTAATATCTTCCCTTTCTGTCAAATGGATGAAAACCAAGACTCAAATATAGTCTGTCTACAAGACATTCATTTCAAATATAAGGCACTGGTAAGTCAAAAGTAGGACAGGAAAAGACAGACCGTGAAGTCACTAACTTAAAAAAAGAAAAAGTAGCTATTTAATAGCAAAGTTCAATTCAGAGCAAAGACAATTATCAGGAATAAAAAGTGACAGTACATAAATAAAAAAGGGCCCATTCTTCCAGAACATACAATAATCCTAAATGGGTATACAGCTAACAAAAAATTTTTCAAATACATGCAGCAAAAACTGATAAAACTGGGAGATGAAATGAATGATTGAAATGAACAAATAATTAGAAACTTCAACTCTCCTCTTTCAGTAATTGATAGAATAAGTAGACAAAATCAGCAAGCATATAGAACTAAACAATACTATCAAAGAACCGGATCTAATTGGCATTTATAGAACATTCCACTCAACAACAATATAATACATTCTTTTCATATGCAGAAGGAATATTCACCAAGAAAGGGAATATACTGCATCATAAAATAAACTTTGCCAAATGTAAGAGAATTGAAATCATACAAAGTTCTCTGACCATAAGGGAGTTAACCTAAAAAATCAGTAACAACAAGGAAAAAAATCTTACGTAGATGGAAATCAAACAGTACACTTCTAAATAATCCATGAATCAAACAGGAAGGCTCAAGGGAAATCAGAAAATACTTTAAACTGAATTAAAATAAAAATACAACATACAAAAATTGTGCTCTACAGTGTTTAAAGGGTAATTATATAATTACCTACCTATATTAAGAAAGAAGAAAGATCTCTTGTCCATATGCTAAGCTGCATCTTTTAAAAGACTAGAGAAAGAAAAGTAAAATGAAACTGAAATCACAGAAAAGGATCATTAATTCCTATTAATAAAGACAAAGGCGGAAGCCAATGACATCAGAACTAACCAGTCCAACAAAGGGGAGCACACCAGAGAGAATAGAACCAGAAGCTGGGTCTCTGAGAAGATCGAAGGACCTGAAAACTTCTAGCAAAACCAACAAAGAAAGAGAAGAGACACACATTACCCATGGGCAGGAAAGAAAGAGGGAATCACTACCGATCCCCCGGATATTAAAGGAATAATAAAGGAAAACTGTAAACAATTCAAACATATAAATAGAACAACTAAGATGAAGTGGACCAATTCCTTAAAAACCTCAAAATACCAAAACTCACCCAAATGAAATTAGATACCTAAAATTTCCAACAACTAATGAAGGAATTGAATCTATAATTGAAAATTCTTCCAAAAGGAGATTTCCAGACACAGATGGTTTCACTGGAGAGTTCTGCAAACATTTAAAGAAGACACTATGCCAATTCTACACAAGTCTCTTCCAGAAAATAGAAGAGGAGGGAACACTTCTCAGCTAATTTCACGAAGATACATTACCATGATGACAAAACCAGATGAAGGTGTCATGAGAAAACTCATAAACCATTATTCTTCAGGGACATAGATACAAAAATCCTCAACAAAATACTACCAAATCTAACCCAGCAGTAATTTAAAAAATACACCATGACTAAGGGATTTTAGGAAAAGCTTATTCAAATATTTGAAAAATTAGTCAATGCAATCCACCAAATCAAGAGCCTAAGAAGAAAAGCCACCTGATCATCTTGGTACAGAAAAAACATATGGTGGAATTCAACATCCATACCAGATAAAAACTCTCAGCAAATTAGTCATAAGTGAGATCTTTCTCAGTCTATTGAGAAAAGACATACTCAAAGAAAAGTACAGCTAACATTGCACATACTGATGAAAGACTGAATGCTTTTGCTCTGAAGTCAGGAGCTTAGCAAGGATGTGTGTGCTCCTTCTCCACCCTAACTCAACATTATACTTGTACTCCCAACCAGTGAAATAAAGCAAAATAAATAAATAAAATGCATACAGACTGGAAAGGAGAAACACACGTTTTTCACAGAAATGTGAAGAAAATCCCAAGGAATCTACCAGAAAACTTCCTAATAATAAGTATATTCAGCGAGATCACAGGCTACAAGGCCAGCACACAAACATTAATTATATTTTCATATAGCAGCAATAAACTGGGTCCAGCAACGCAAAACACAATACCACTTACAGAGCTCCAAAAAGTGACATATCTGACAAAACTTACAGGAACTGTAAGCTGTAACCTCAAAACACTGATTTAATAACAGACCTAAATAAATGCAGAGGCATACTATGGTCAAGGATTGGTAGACTCAATATAGTGAAGATGTCAACTGATCAATAGGTTTAATGCAATTCCCATTATAACTCCAGGGGGATCATTGGAGGAGGTAATCAAAAGGACGTGACCACGAGCTGACCCTTTTTGGAGCCTCTTTGCTCCCTTTCCTGTCCTTGGAATGTACACTCTGCCTACCATTTCCACAGTGGGGGCTGTTCCAAGGACATGGCCTTGAGAGAGTAAGGTATTATTGAGATTATCTGGAAATTGTACTTGAGTGAACCAGTTAAGGCCTCTGTGTAAACATTTAAGATTTTGGTGAGAGGAGCAGACAAGCCTTGTCAGTAAGTTCCCTTCTTACTAGAATTGCCACTACTAAACTGGAGCGGTCTGCCTCTTTCTTCAGTCTGTACCTGCCTTCTGTGTATGGAGGCCAGATTCAGATTAGACCCAGGAAGCTCTCAAGGAGGTTGTGAACCAATGAAGATTTTTGGTAGGTATAGGGAATCTGATTCTAATATAACATGGAAAAGCAAAGGAACTAGAAGAGCCACAATAATTTTGAAAAATAAGAATAAAGTTGGAAGAAACACACTACTCTACTTTAAGATTACTACAACGCTGCAATAATCAAGAGAACATATTATTAGCAAAGGAATAGATACAAATCAATGGAACAGAAAAGAGTCCAGAAATAAAATCACACATATATTAATTTTGACAAAGATGCAAAGGCATTTCAATGGAGAAAGGATAGTTCTTTTAACAAATGGTACAGGAACAATTGGGCATCCATATGCAAAAAAATGAACCTCAACCCATACCTTGAACCACATACAAAAATTAATTCAAAATGGGTCCTAGATCTAAACATAAAACATAAAAATATACAATGATTAGAAGAAGAAATATAAAGAGATTCACAGCCCAGAGTTAGACAGAGTTCTTGGACAGGACACCAAAAATGCTCTATAAAAGAAAGCATTGATAAATTAAGACTTTATCCAAATGAAAAAAGTTTACTCTATAAAAAATACTCACTGTTAAGAAAAGACAAGCTACAAATGGGAATAAATTATTTGCAAATCATATGTCTGTTAAGAATTTGTATCCAGAATATACGTATTTTTTTAATTCTCAAAATTCAATATAAGAAAACAACTTAATTAAAAGATAAACTCAAGCAGACATTTCACCAAAGAGGATGTACAAAAGGCAAATCAGTATAGTTCAAAGCTTTACCCATTTGTGAAATGTAAATTAAAACAAGGATGAAACATCACTAACAACTATTAAAATAGCTGAAATAAAAAACGTTGACAATACCAGGTTCTGACCAGCATGCAGAACAATGGTAACTCTCAAAATATTGTTGGTGCTACAGCTATTCTGGAAAGTCACTGGTATTTTTTTATAAAGTTAGATACATCTCAACAATTCCACTCCTAAGTATTTAGGAGAAATGAAGACAATGTTCACACAGGAATTGGTATACAACTACAAAGCGTACCATTTGCAACAACATGGATTGAGCTAGAGAGTATTATGCTCAGTAAAATAAGCCAGGCAGAGAAAGACAAGTATCAAATGATTTCACTCATCTGTGGAGTATAAGAACAAAGCAAATACTGAAGGAACAAAACAGCAGCAGACTCACAGAACCCAAGAATGGACTAACAGTTGCCAAAGGGAAAGGGACTGGGGAGGGTGGGTGGGAAGTGAGGGAGAAGGGGAATAAGGGTCGTTATGATTAATGCACATAATGTAGGGAGGGGGGCACAGGGAAGGCAATATAGCACAGAGAAGACAAATAGTGGCTCAGGAGCATCTTACTACGCTGATGGACAATGACTGTAATGGGGTGTGTGGTGGGGATTTGATAATGGGGGGAATCTAGTAACCACAATGTTGCTCATGTGATTGTATATTAATGATACCAAAATTAAAAAAAAAGAAATTGGTATACAACTGGCTACAGTAGCAGCTTTATCAGAACTTCCAAAAACTGGTACCAACCAACCAACCAAATGTCCTTAAACTGGTGAATGGATAAACAAAAAATGGTACACCTATATAGCAAAATATTACTCATCAATAAAAAGAATGAGCTTTTGATTCCTACAACAATTTGAATGAATCACAAAGACACTATGCTGCATGGAAAAAAAGTCTCAAAAGTTACATACTGATTTCATTTACATGACATTCTTGAAAAGTATAATGATGGAAAACAAAGTATGAGTTCCATAGGTTAAAAATTAGAAGAAAGTGTGATTACACAGTTATGGTAATTGGCAATTGTTTGTGGCTGATGGAACTGTTCTGTATCTTGATTGTGGTGGTGGTTACCTGTGTTAAGACTCATTAAAAATTTTACTAATTTTACAGTGTGTTGATTTTTTAAAACTACATAACGTTTTAAAATAAGATATGACAGTTTTTCATAGTAACCATAGCTCACTCTATGCCAAAAGTGTGACTTGATCACCAAAAACACCCAGCTTGGGCAACATTAATGAAATAATTAAATGCAAATCAAAAAAAGTTATAGACCTGTTGGACTCTAAACTGACCAGTATTCTGTTCTATTTGGACATTGATAAAAATCTATACTACCTGGTGAAAGGAGACCAAGTTAGGGGGTGATGGAAAGAACTCCTATTGAGGCTGAAGAAAAGAATGAAGGACATAGTAACTCTCTTACTATATTAGGAAAATTGCACAATAGTTTACTAAGTCTTACTCTGCATTACTCCTAAGGAGAGAATTGGGTTCCCTGAGAAGTGACTGCAAGAAGACCTCAAATAACTATAAATAAAAGCTTTCTGATACCCCAAGTTAGGAATATTCACCTCAAATTATCTAAAGCAGTGAGCTTCTCGTCATTGGAAATTATCAAAAATGTTTAAGCAGATGGTAGATAACCATATATCAAGGTTATTGTCAAGGGGATTATTTTACTGAGTAGGAGATTGATTTCGTTAACCTCTAAGTTCTCTTTTAATTCCACGTCCTGTATTCTAAATTATAAAGAATATTGTAAATCACCCTCTCCCTGTGGGTATCTCCAACTCCCCACAACTCATAGATTGTACATTATATTCAGAGTATGCACAAAATCTTCACGGACTTGGCTCCTCTTAGCACTGATTGTCCCAAAACAGCTATGCTGTTTTGAAGATTTTCAACCAGCAACAGGGAAGATTTACAGAGAACATGTGAAAAATTTAACTTGTGCAGAGAATGGATATACAATTTCTAACAAGAATGTGCAGGGCATGTTTGTATGTATATTTGATGTGTGTATATTTGATGCTCGATGTACAGTTGATGAGTTATTCTATCATCATAAAAATGGACTAACATGAGGTTTGAAATCTATTTTGATTTCTCTGATCTGGTCTTTCCTCGAGTCTTGGAAAAGGAAACTAGAAAGTTTCATGACTTAAAACTTACCAAAGGCAAAAAGAAACACCCTTATTCTTTACTGACCTCTTCAGTTCTTTGGATCTTACTCTTAATGTTTTATTCCGGAGGTTTTTCAGTATGTATTATCTAGGCCTAGATCTTTCAAAAGTCCGGCTACAAACTAGGCACAAGCGTGCTTAGCTAAGGTCATAGAGGGCAGCACCAAGGCAGGCAGCAGGCCTAGCAGACATCAAGCTGCCAAGGGCTGGAACACGGGAAGGTTATGGAGATTAGTTTTGAGTGAAAGGACATGAGTCAGGCCAACTGATCAGTTTTGGTATACCTTAAGTTGAAAGGGCAAGATGTAAAGTAGTAGATTAGGCATGGCTTAAACAACTTCGTAAAGAGGTCATATGGGCGGATTCAAGATGGCGGCATGAGGGGCGAGATGGAGAACTCCTCCCAAAACCACAAATAGTACAAAGATATAGTTAATTAATACAACTAACCCTAAAACAGCAACAAGAAGGAAGGCTGAACCAGACTGTATACAGACCTCAAAAACAGAGTAGACCTCACGGGACAGGGTAACGTATGAAAGCCCTTCCCCCACCCCAGCTCACTGGCGGGAGGAAGAGAACTGGAGTGGGGGAGGGGGTGGAAGCCTGGGACAGCTGAACACCTAGCCCTGGAGATCTGCTTCCCAAGCAGAAACCTTCATTGGGTGGTGCTCTGGACATTGGGGAGCTCGGCCAGGCGGAGTGCTTGAGAGCCTGACATTCCGGCCGTTTGTGCAGGAGGGGATCCACATCCAGTCACTCAGTGTCAGAGTGAAGGCAGGCGGTCTGAGAGGCTTCCTAGCAGAGAGAGCGCTGCTGAAGGGGTGGGGTTTGCACGGAGCTTACTGCACGCGAGAAGGCTGGACCAGGTGGTCTGGGTGTGCTCTGCCCAGCTGGTTGGGAACTTTGAGGGGCTTCAGGTGCTCCATCCCCCTGGCTGCCTACTCAGCTCCGAGGCCCCCCCACTGTGACACGCAGCCTGTTACACCTTACTCCTAGCCTTCTGGCACAGGTTTGCAAACTGGCAGTCACTGTGCTGGCGTCAGGCCAGCTGAGGGAAGCCCCGCCTACATCATCTAGAGACACAAACCACAGAGGCTTACAACAGTGTGCTTGGCCCACTGGCTCTGACACTGGAGACAGGCACCACAGACGGGAACACGAATCAGACCTTTCCTCCCCCAGGCACCAGCTTCACTCCCCTACAACCCCCAACCTCACTCTAGGGGCTGAGCAGCTCCAGAGACTGCAGCTTCTGCGTACTAGTGCGTAACACACAGAAATATGAAACGTCAAAAGAACATGGCACAGACCAAAATCTCACAAACCCCAGAAAGAGGGCCAAATGAAACTGAACTCACCAATCTTCCTGAGAGTTCAAAATAAAAATTATAAACATGCATATGGAGGTACAGAAAAATATTCAAGAATTCAAGAACAAATTTAAGTCAGAGATTCAATCATTAAGAAATTCCATATGTGAAGTGAAACATACAATGGAGGGATTTAAAAACAGATTAGATGTAGTAGAAGAGATGGTAAATGGAATAGAAATTAGAGAAGAGGAATACAAAGAAGCTGAGGCATAAGAGAAAAAAGAATCTCTAAGAATGAAAGAATATTGAGAGAACTGTGTGACCAATCTGAACGGAACAATATTCCCATGATAGGGGTAGCAGAAGAGGAAGAGAGAGAAAAAGGGGTAGAAAGTGTCATTGAGGAGGTAATTGCTGAAAACTTCCCCAATCTAGAGAAGGAGATAGTCTCTTAAGCCATGGAGGTACACAGATCTCCCAACACAAGGGACCCAAGGAAGACAACATCAAGACATATAATAATTAAAATGGCAAAGACCAAGGATAAAGACAGACTTTTAAAGGCAGCTAGAGAGAGAAAAAAGATCACATACAGAGGAAAACCCATGAGGCTATCAGCAGACTTCTCAACAGAAACCTTACAGTACAGAAGGGAGTGGCATGATATATTTAATGCAATGAAGCAGAAGGGCCTTGAACCAAAAATACTCTACCTGGCAAGGTTATCACATAAATTTGAAGGAGGGATTAAACAATTTTCAAAAAAGCAAAAGCTAAGAGAATTTACTTCCCACAAACCACCTCTACAGTGCATATTGGAGGGACCCCTACAGATGGAAGTATTCCTAAGGCTAAACAGATGTCACCCAAGGGCTAGACAAAGAGTACAGAATATGATTCATAACATACAAAGAATGGAGGAGGAAGAAAAAGGAGAGAAAAAAAGAGAACCATTAGGTTGTGTTTGTAATAGCATAGGAAGTGAGTTAAATATGACTGTTAGGTAGTAAGGGAATTACTCTTGAACCTTTGGTCACCACGAATCTAAAGCCTGCAATGGCAATAAATACATACCTATCTATAATAACCCTAAATATAAATGGTCTGACTGCACAAATCAAAAGACATAGAATCACTGAATAGATAAAAAAACAAGACCCATCTATATGCTGCCTACAAGAGACTAATGTCAAACCCAAAGACATACACAGACTGAGAGTAAAGGGATGGAAAAAGATATTTCATGCAACCACTTAGGAGAAAAAAGCAGGTCATTTTCTGTAACTTGTAAAAAAAAAAATAATAATGCAGTACTTGTATCAGACAAAATAGACTTCAAAACAAAGAAAGTCACAACAGACAAAGAAGGACATTACATAATGATAAATGGGTCAGTCCAAGAAGAGGATATAACCATTATAAATATCTATGCACCCAACACAGGATCACCTACATATGTGAAACAAATACTAACAGAATTAAAGGTGGAAATAGAATGTGATGCATTCATTTTAGGAGACTTCAACACACCACTCACTCCAAAGGACAGATCTACCAGACAGAACATAAGTAAAGAGACAGAGGCACTCAACAACATATTAGAACAGATGGAACTAACGGACATTTACAGAACACTCCATACAAAAGCAACAGGATACATATTCTTCTCAAGTGCACATGGAACATTTTCAAGACTAGATAATAAACTAGGCCACAAAAATAACCTCAGTAAATTCAAAAAGATTGAAATTGTACCAACCAGCTTCTCAGATCACAATGGTATGAAATGAGAAATAAATTACACAAAGAAAATGAAAAAGCCCACAAACACATGGAGGCTTAATAACATGCTCCTAAATAATCAAAGGAACAATGACCAAATAAAAACAGAGATCAAGCAATATATGGTGACAAATGACAGCAATAATTCAACACTGCAAAATTTGGGATGCAGCAAAGGCCATGATAAGAGGGAAATATATAGCAATACAGGCCTACCTCAGGAAAGAAGAACAATCCCAAATGAACAGTCTAAACTCACAATTAATGAAACTAGTAAAGGAAGAACAAATGAGGCTCAAAGTCAGTAGAAGGAGGGACATAATAAAGATTAAAGCAGAAATAAATAAAATTGAGAAGAATAAAACAACAGAAAGAATCAATGAGAGCAGGAGCTAGTTCTTCGAGAAAATAAACAAAATAGATAAACCCCTAGCCAAACTTATCAAGAAAAAAAGAGAATCTACACACATAAACAGTATCAGAAATGAGAAAGGAAAAATCACTATGGACACCACAGAACTACAAAGACTTATGAGAGAATACTATGAAAAACTTTATGGTAACAAACTGAATAACCTAGAAGAAATGCACAACTTCCTAGAGCAATACAACATTCCAAGGCTGACCCAAGAAGAAACAGAAAATCTGCATAGACCAATTACCAGCAAAGAAATTGAAATGATAGTCAAAAAATTACCTAAGAACAAAAGCCTGAACCAAATGGTTTCACTGCTGAATTTTATCAAACATTTAGTGAAGAACTAATACCCATCCTCCCTAAAGTATTCCAAAAAGTAGAAGAGGGAATACTCCCGAACTCATTTTATGAGGCCAACATCACTCAAATAACAAAAACAGGCAAAGACACCACAAAAAAAGAAAATTACAGACCAATATCTCTGATGAACACAGATGCAAAAATACTCAACAAAATATTAGCAAATCAAATTCAAAAATACATCAAAAAGATCATCCATCATAATCAAGTGGGATTCATCCCAGGGATGCAAGGATGGTACTACATTCGAAAATCCATCAACATTATCCACTACATCAACAAAAAGGACAAAAACCACATGATCATCTCCATAGATGCTGAAAAAGCATTCGACAAAATTCAACATCCATTCATGATAACATTCTCAACAAAATGGCATAGAGGGCAAGTACCTCAACATAATAAAGGCCATATACAACAAACCCACAGTCAATATTATACTTAACAGCGAGAAGCTGAAAGCTTTTCACCTAAGAGTGGGAACAAGACAAGGATGCCCACTCTCCCCACTTTTATTCAACATAGTTCTGGAGGTCCTAGCCATGGCAATCAGACAACACAAAGAAATAAAAGGCATCCAGATTGGCTAGGAAGAAGTCAAAATCTCCCTATTTGCAGATGACATGATATTGTACATAAAAAGACCCTAAAGAATCCACTCCAAAACTACTAGATCTAATATATGAATTCAGCAAAGTTGCGGGATACAAAATTAATACACAGAAATCTGTTGCATTCCTATACACCAACAATGAATTAGCAGAAAGAGAAATCAGGAAAAAATTCCATTCACAATCGCATCAAAAAGAATAAAATACCTAGGAATAAACCTAACCAAGGAAGTGAAAGACCTGTACTCTGACAACTACAAGATACTCTTAAGAGAAATTAAAGAGGGCACTAATAAATGGAAATTCATTCCATGCTCTTGGCTAGGAAGAATTAATATTGTCAAAAATGGCCTTCCTGCATAAAGCAATCTACAGATTCAGTACAATCCCTATCAAAATATCTACAATATTCTTCAATGAACTAGAGAAAATCGTTCTTAAATTCATATGGAATGACAAAAGACCCCAGATAGCCAAAGCAACACTGAGAAGGAAGAATAAGGCAGGGGGAATTATGCTCCCTGACTTCAAGCTCTACTACAAAGACACAGTAATGAAGACAATTTGGGACTGGCCCAAGAACAGACCCATAGACCAGTGGAACAGAATAGAGAGCCCAAGTATATATGGTCAATTAATATATGAAAAAGGAGCCATGGATATCCAATGGGGAAATGACAGCCTCTTCAACAGCTGGTGTTGGCAAAACTGGACAGCTAAATGTAGGAGAACAAAACTGAATTACTCTCTAACCCCATACATAAAAGTAAACTCAAAATGGATCAAAGACCTGAATGTAAGTCATGAAACCATAAGACTATTAGAAAAAATTATAGGCAAAAATCTCTTGGACATAAACATGAGCAACTTCTTCATGCACATATCTCCCCAGACAAGGGAAACAAAAGCAAAAATTAACAAATAGAACTATATCAAACTAAAAAGCTTCTGTACAGCAAAGGATACCATCAGTAGAACAAAAAGACATCCTACAGTATTGGAGAATATATTCATAAATGACGTATCCAATAAGGGGTTGACATCCAAATTATATAAAGAGCTCATGCACCTCAACAAACAAAAAGCAAATAAGCCAATAAAAAAGGGACAGAGGAGCTGAACAGACACTTCTCCAAAGAAGAAATTCAGATGGCCAACAAGCACATGGAAAGATGCTCCACATTGCTAATCATTAGAGAAATGCAAATTAAAGCCACAATGAGATATCACCTCATGCCAGTTAGGATGGCCAACATTCTAAAGACAAACAACAAATGTTGGCGAGGATGTGGAGAAAGGGGAACCCTCCCACACTGCTGGTGGATATGTAAGCTAGTTCAACCATTGTGGAAAGCAGTATGGAGGTTCCTCAAAAATCTCAAAATAGAAATACCATTTGACCCAGGAATTCCACTCCTAGGAATTTACCCTAATAATGCAGGAGCCCAGTTTGAAAAAGACATATGCTCCCCTATGTTTATCACAGCACTATTTACGATAGCCAAGAAATGGAAGCAACCTAAGTGTCCATCAGCAGATGAATGGATAAAGAAGATGTGGTACATATACACAATGGAATATTATTCAGCCACAAGAAGAAAACAAATCCTACCATTTTCAACAACATGGATGGAGCTAGAGGGTATTATGCTCAGTTTAATAAGCCAGGCAGAGAAAGACAAGTATCAAATGATTTCACTCCTATGTGGAGTTTAAGAACAAAGAAAAAACTGAAGGAACAAAACAGCAGCAGATTCACAGAACCCAAGAACGGACTAACAGTTACCAAAGGGAAAGGGACTGGGGACGATGGGTTGGAAGGGAGGATAAGGGCGAAAAAGGGGCATTACAATTAGCACACATAATGTAGCGGGGGCAGGGGGACACAGGAAAGGCAGTATTTACAGAGAAGACAAGTAGTGATTATATAGCATCTTACTATGCTGATGGACAGTGACTGTAATGGAGTACATGGGGGGGACTTGATAGTAAGGGTTCTAGTAACCATAATGTTGTTCAAGTAATTGTACATAAACAACATCAAAATTTTAAAAAGAGGTCATATGACACCCCAATTATTCCAAGAAAGCCAAGTTGTGCTGCCCACGTTCAAGGCTATAATGATGCCTTCCTACATCAAAGATCACAGGCCTACCTGGTTGAACTTATTCCCTTAGTAGAACTCAGGTTCCAGATTATTTACATCAGATGCAACTTAGCTCATTTTCAGAGTGTTTATTAAGGTACAGTAGATCCTTTTACAAGTCCATTAGAATTCAAAGTCTGTTTGGCAGACAAAAATAATCCATGGTATTGGAAGACAGGTCACTCACTGAGGCAGGTAATCACTGCAAGGGAGTGGAGTGGGGTGGTTCTGGTGTGCTGGTAATATTCTTGATCTAAGTGCAGTCACATCTAAATTCTAGTTCCATAATTATGATTTCTATACTTTTCTGTATTTATGTTCATTATTATTCTTGAATAAAAATGTTCCAAAGATAAGGAAGAAGCCCTTGGCAGTAGCTTCCTGAGGCCCTTCTGACAAATGGGCTGCCAGCTGTGCAACCATTAAGCCTCGATCCTGGACCCTCAGCCCTCTTTCTTTCTTCCTTTGTGCATTTGCCTGCTCACACATGCTCAGTCACACAACCAAGATCTGCTCAGAGGCAGAAGAGGCAGCAAGCATGCTCCAGAGGAGTGGATTTGCCTCATCTTCCCAACCCTGACCCAGGGTTTGGCTGATGTCATTCTATAGACCAGGATTTGACATTCTGTGGGGCCCAGTGATAGAAAAGGGAATACACTCTCAGCAGAAATACAGGACCCCTGAGACAGAAGAAATGGATAACTTTACACATCATATGCATATGTTTAGCAAAAAAAGGAAAGAAATACATCAATTTCTTAACAAAAAATGTTAACAATGATTATTGATGGGCTATGGGATTCTTTTCTTTATCTTTTGTCTCATATTTTTATGGTAATTGTGTACTATTTTATAATCAAGAAAATAGGCACTATATATAAATATACATTATCACTTTCAAATTTATAAGTTTTCTCACTGAATTCTCCCCGTTTTGAATATAAATCCTTAATCAGACATGTGTTTTGCAAATATTTTATTAATTTGTAGCTTGTCTTTTCGTTCTCTTAATAGTCTCTTTTGCAGAGCAGACATTTAAAATTTTAATAAAGTCCAATTTACCACTCTTTTCATTCATCATTGTACTTTTGGTTATATCTAAAAACGCATCACCACCTATTGATTCCTACAATTATTCTTTGATATTATTATTTTCATTTTGCAGATGAGGGAAGTGAGATTCAAAGATCAATGTGACTAAGCTCAGCTGGGCAGAAGTACTGGACTTCAAGACTGACATATAGCAACCCTATTCTTATTGCCTTTTTGTTTTCTTTGCCTTTCTTTGAAGAGATTTAAAGCTCTTTTTACCCTGGGGTGAACATGCTTTGCCAGAAGAAATGGCAGTGATAAAGACTTGGAAAGGCATAGCATTCCGTGCGAGGAAACACAGACGATGTGAAGGTCAGACTTCTCCAGCTTTAAGTGGATTTGAAGAACAGGACATGGTAGCTTTGGATCATTAACTACTAAATGTTTTACATGAAGTACCTAAATGTCTGGAAATATTTATACTTCCAGAGAAACAGAGATTAATGAAGCTAGTCCCAAGTCTACCATAATGACATTGTTAGAAACATGCTTAAGGTAACAATATCAAAAGTTGTGAGAGCATGAAACCCATGGGATCATATCAGAAAAGCTATGGGCTCATTTCCCTAGAAACGCACATAACATGCATTGTGCGTACAATTTTAGGGGTTCCAAGTGACACAGCTGCCCTGATAGATACATACAGAATTAGTTTAGTACTTGGTCGTATGGGAGAATTATAAAATAATATGAGGAAATAATATATTGAAAGCATTAGCATAGCTCCTGTGCAGAGTAGGCACTCAATAAGTTCTCATTTAATCTGAAGTCTGATTGATCTGGTTAACAGTAGTTTTTGCCTTCAAGCAGGGACTCCACACCATTTAATAGTCTATTACAAGAATTCACCAGAGGGTGTCACTATTGTCCTAGAGAAAAGCTTAAACATTTCTCCAGCCCCCACTCCTGCCAACGCCCCCTCCTTACTTTAGAAAGATAAATGACTGTGGAAAGGAGGGGTTGAAGGAGGGCATTACTTTTGTACTCTGATAGCTTTTTTTAATAGGTAATATTATCATAATCCATTGTATATGAATGTTATAAAATACTGTATCAACATCATGTTAAGGACTACTGTGTAGTTGTCCAGAATGTAAAAAACATAAAAAGCAATATTAAGGTCCATAGATGTCACTCCAACCTACAGGATCCATGTGTAACTTCAACCACTACATTTACTCACACATCAAAGATTTATTGAGTACCTTCTGTGTGATAGGCATCAAGCTCCTCTTCCTGTGCCAAGAGGTTTGGGCACACCAGTCACTCTGATGGCTCTCGATAATTAGGCCACCGTTTCAGGCAGCAAAGGGCAGTGTAACTACGGGGGAAAATATTTTCCCAGCCTGGGGCAAAATACCTTTGAAACCGAAATTAGTCAAAGGCAGAAATAAAGTGGGAGACACCCGTTTGTTTATTGCCTACAAGGCTACAAAAAGGGGTCCCCCCAACCTCTCAGGTCCAGATATGCCCTGTTCCCCCTTATAACTACCTGTCAATATGGAGATGGACTACTTCTCTCCACCCCTTGAAAATACCTATTGATATGGAGATGCACTAAGGCCAGGCGAGAGATTCTGGAAATGTTGTAATTTTACCCACAGTCCACCCCTCCAGAAATCTCACCTTACAATCTACTCATTCCCCGTCTTCTGCAATGGCCCCTGTGTGAGAAAACTGGAGCACTGTAACCAGACTAATAACATACAATAACAACAGCAATAACATCGTGATAATCCTCAAGCTGGAGGATTCAGCTTAGTTCAAAGTCCTATCCAGATTAAGTCCATAGCTCGCCTATTCCACAGACAGTCAGTAGCTGAACAGGTAAGAAGTTGAGAGCAATCATCACACAGCAGCTGCCGCCAGGGGGCGCATCCAAGGCCACAGGGACTATAGAAGAAAACAACCTTAAGGGTGATAAGATACATGTTTTAATGACACCAGCATGGGCAAATGTTGTCCATCAGGTAGGATGCATGCAAGAAAGCAGTCCTGTGATAGGACAGTAGCAAGAATGGGATCTTGTCCTGGTCTAGTATACCAGACTTTCATCCACCCCCTGTGGGAGTTACAGATGGGTCAGTATATAGGGCTATGGGAGGTACATGCACTGGCCATAAAGATAAAACAAAACTTCCCTGTAAGATGCTCTTACCTCCCTTACCTCTTACCTATGCTGTCACTCCAGGAATATACACAACACAAGCTTCCAGGCCTTTTCCCCAAGGTGCCAGAAGGGCCAGCCATCACTGGTACATGTATCGAAATGTCCACTCACCAGTCTCCAAGGTTTAACGCAGTAGGGGCTGGCAGCAGGTGTTGCTCTGCTGGCCATATCCTGGCTTCAATAACTCCTCTTGGTTTGCACATACAGTTGTGTAGGAGAGGCAGCAATGCGCATTAGCATGTCCACAGTACTCAAGGCTACTTTTCAGAGCTTCACATTAAAACACCATAGCACTGTCCATAAGCAAACTGACCAGCTCCGTAGACAATTGGTGTCCAACTTCAGGCCAGATTTCAACAAACCATTGTACCTCTCTATCATGCCTGCCCCAATATGGTTATATGGTACATGAAACTTCCACTTTATTCCTAATTGCTGCACCTATTCTTGTAACGCATGCCCAGTAAAGTGGGTGCCTTTAAGGTTCTCAGTCAACTGCAGCCAGCCATAGGCTGCAAAGAATGCTCCAGGACCTTCTTGGTGGTTTGCTGATATGCATGATGTGCAGGAAAAGCAACCAACAGCCCAGTAGCCGTGTCCACACAAGTCATGGCATACCGATATCCTTCTGATATGGGCAGAGGCCCAATATAGTCTATCTGCCACCTGACAAGGGGTATTGGCCCCTTACTATTGTCACATGGTGCTGTGGTACTTGGTATAAGTCCCTCTTAGAGCACACAAGGTGCTCCTTCTGG
This sequence comes from Smutsia gigantea, assembly GCA_032199065.1. Classification (NCBI taxonomy): domain Eukaryota; kingdom Metazoa; phylum Chordata; class Mammalia; order Pholidota; family Manidae; genus Smutsia; species Smutsia gigantea. Next base: position 25,633 of record JAVSCE010008514.1, on the reverse strand, counting down.
GCTCTGCTGGCTTCTTCAAAAGTCAATGGCAGCCCCACTGATGGGCTACAGCCCAGTGTTTGTCACCCACCGAGGTCTAGGCAGAGCTACAGGTGGGTGCTGAGCATGTCCCCTCGGAACCGCCTTTACCACACGTGCCCTCAGTCTGAACTCACCTGCAGTGGTCTGCAGCTGCAGGCCCTGCAGGATATCTACCCCCAAAACATTCAGGGGTGGGAGAAATGTACACAGTATACTCCTTTGGGGGTAAATGCTCTACCCCCAATGGGATTTGGGCTTTCTTCACTCTAATTGCCTTACCCCCATAGCCATCTATCAGAGCAGGGGTCCCAGGAAAACACTCAGGGTTGCCATAAATCAGAGAACATTCAGCTCCTGTGTCCACCAGTGCCAGGACACGTTGTACATTCACAGGGGACCAATGAATTGCTAATTCTACATGTGGCCTGCAGTCCCCACCTCATCTCCCAAGGTGAGGGCCTTGACCCCCACCCTCAGTTGAATCATGACACCCAATCATCCTCCTGTGGGGGGTGAGGGTGCAGGCAGATCCTGAGTACTTGTCCCCCAGGAAGTCCTGCAGAGACACGGGCCAGATTTGGGGCTTTGCCTCTGGCTTCTACGTCCTGGATCTCAGTGGCTGAAACTGCTGCTTTGGCTTTAATTGGTGCCACAGTTCTAACAAGATCCTATTGGGCTGCCCATCAAGTTTTTCTGTCTCTACCCCAGCCTTTACCAAATCAACCCACATCTGTGTCCTCAAGACTTTCATGGGGCCCTTTGCACCTCTCCTTTCAGTTGTAGTCCATACTTCCTTCCGTGCCTCTTATTGTTTCAACCTCCCCCAGATCTGCTAAAGTACGAGTAGCCTCACTTATGGGTTGCCCTATGTGGGGGGCAAGAGTAGTCACTAGGTACCCAAAGAGAGATAGGGGAGCTCTATGGAGTACCAGATTCCTCATTCCTATAGTGAACAACTCCCCATTGGGCCCTGGGGGTCCATATTATAGATGATATTTTTCATGCCAAACTCGCATAACACCTACTGAAGCTCTGCATATGTTTTCTAGCTAGTGGGTAAGTATGTTAAATCACACTGATTAGGCCAAACTTCCTTGATGGTTGCTGTCAGCCAAACCAGAAGCACCTGATTCCCAGAGGTATGATAGGCACTTTGCAACCACTGCCGGAGGGAAGGGTGAGTTGTCAGGGAAGCCAGTCTACCCTTTTCAGAATCCGACATAACAATTTTTTTTCCACCCCCATATCCCAGAGATGCAAAAGCCATGTAAGCAGAGGCTCCACAGCTTCTGCCAATACCGGACACTCATGCCCACCAGCTCATCCTGGGTACAGGGGTGGAGTACAGAGTGCCCCACAGCGTGGGGAGAGGGCAGCTCCTCCCCCGAGGAGCCCATGGTTGTTGCGTTTTTATTTTCTTAATTACAACAGGGCAGACCTTTAATACAGGAGAGGCTGGTGCATTGGACTGTGGCCTCGACAACAGATGGTCCCTTGGCCTCACCCCCTCATCCTTTCCCAACATCTCCACTACCATCTCTGGGGCTGAAGGCACTGCTCTTTCCTCCCCTCCCCTATGGATTCCTGCAATGCAGATTCTCCAGCTGCCTCCTCCCTCGCTGGGAGCACAATCTGTCTTCTCAATAACTGTCTCTCTTTCTTAAGGGCATCCCTAGGTCATATCCCAGCTCATCCAAGTGATGCTGAAGTGTGTCTCTCTCCTTCCGAAGTCTCTCTCTCTCCTCAGTAACACTTTCCACTATCTCAAGTAACAGACACTGCACAATCCCAGCTGCTACACAGCCATTCAGGGCCTCTAAGCAGTCTTCTAGCTCACAGAGGGCTAACTCCACAGCTTCCAGTGTCTCCACCTTTCCTGAATTCTGGGGAAGGCCCCACCCCTCTAGGAGATGCTCTACCCTAGACCAATTCCCCACTTGGGGCTACCCAATCGGAAGCCCCACAGATAGGGGGCTCCTGGGTGAAGCTGCACCCTCCACCACTGCAGCCACCAAGGCCCCATCCACGGGGGGAGTTCCAGGCAGCTCCCCACCATCTCTAGGGGCAGCCCGCCCAAGGGTCACATCCATGAAGACAGATTTCAGGTTCAGAGGTCCTGCCGACTACTGTCAGATGTAATTCTGGGGGAAAAATCCCAGGGCAAAATACTTTTGAAATTGAAATCAGTCAAAGGGAGAAATAAAGTGGGAGAAATGTTTATTGCTAACAAGCAGTTGTCCACTTTTTCTCACCCATGTTGCTCATGACTGGGCTGCAAAAAAGGGACCCCACCCAACCTCTCAGGTCCAGATATTCTCCCCCTTGTAATTACCTATTGATATGGAGATAGACTACTTCTCTCCCCACCTTGGAAACATCTATTGATATGGAGATGCACTAAGGCCAGGTGAGAGATTCTGGTAATGTTGCAATTTAACCCACAGGAGGTTATAAGGTTCAAATAAGTTAATATCTAAAGGACTTGGAAGAGTGCCTGCATATGGAAAGCCCTATATAAGTACTAACTATTACTATTATTAGAATCCAGATTTGCCTGGATTTAAAGTCCTTGACCTTGATGAAAAAACCATGCCTTTCTATGCTTATCCAATATTCTTGCAGGTCAAAAATGGTGACTTGGGAGTCCTGTCGCCTGAACTGAACTGGCAGTGCTATGAGATGTGGCCTTTCAGTCAGCTGTGTAGGTAGGTGCCGTGAGCACACCTGGGCTGCCAGCCAGTTCACACTCTAGGAAGCACCTGCTGCTCTTATTTCCTCTACCCATTACACGCCAATGCCACAGCTCTGTCCTCCACTGCAGTACTGTGTGCATCACGGGGACACGGGATGGGGGTGTGCAGAGCCGCTGTCTCCTGCAAGAGCTCTTTTACACCACACAGAAGCAGACAACGGAAGTGTCACTGCCGTGTTCAAAAAAGAGGGAGGCAAAACCAGGCCAATGAAGTGATAACAAGAACTAATGATGAGGAAGGTATTTTCCTGCCCATGTCCCAAAGAAAAGGTGCAATTAAGCTGATTTGTGGCAACGATGAATCACCATTTCTGACTTTGTCAACAACTGCCTTCATCTGAAGGGGACTAAGTCCTTTAGTCCTCCAAGTTTTCTGAGACTTCAAGAGAAGGAAGGCACTCCAGGAAGAAAAGCTGTTCCCTAAAACATAAATAGGACAAAATTGGATTTTAAGTTTTCTTTAAAAAATGCATTATCTCTTTATCTGTTTAATTGTCTGCCTGCCTCTCGGGAATCATTCTGGAGAAGAATTAAGTCAATATATAAACAAAAATCCCTGCTGTTTGTAACCTTGGTGCTGCTTTACAGGGCTGATTGCCTAAGTAGAAGCTCATTAACAATCAAATACCAAAAATACGGGGCACCTGTGACTGCATTTGAACCCTGTTTCATTATTTAAACACATAGGCATTCTGTAAACACCTAGGGCATCTCTATTTCAGGAAGTCTCAACCTGGGGTCATACATTGGAATCACATGAGAAGCTTCAAAACCATCATGTGCAGACTGTGCCCCCCAGAGCACCGACTCCATTGATCTGAGTGTGGGTTATGCAGCGGGAATTTCCAAGTTATGGACAGCCAAGTTTTAGAACCAGTGCTGTGTCGGCAGTCACATGGCCTCCAGTCCTACCTGAGTTCCAGCTGTTCTGGAAGATGGCTACCTGTTTTCAGATCTTCCTAGTGAATTCTACTGCCAAGTGGATTTTAATTTTCTACATTCTCCATGAGCTATAAATTAGGTCAGACGATCCAAACCCAAGACTTCAGGGCAGGTCTAAGTGGGCATGAATTAGGAGTGAAAGTTAACGTTCTTAAAAAAGTCTCAACTGAAATGAACCTGAGAGTCACTCAAGTCCAGAGATGAACTGAAGGAAGAGGTTGACTATAAACTTAGAAAAGAAGTTTAGTTCCAGTAGTGTTAAAAAATTAGATTTCATATGTTCAATTTTGTTACTTTTCTTCTTTATGTTATAAGCTAGACTATATTACTTCAGCACAGGGTCCTATATACAGCATGATTAAAATTTAACCGTAAAGCAGTGTGTCTCCTTTTTTGCTGTCACAGGAAGATGGAAATCAAATGCAAACTATCAAGCAAAACCAGAACATTGTGTAAGATTGAGCCAATGAGATGACTACTGAATTAAGTGCTGAATTATTTCCATTCCACAAAAGACATCAATAAGCTGTCCACTAAGTGGCTGGCACTGTGCTAGGTAGGTTCTCAGGATTCAAAAATGCCCTGTGAGGCTGACCATCTAGTGAGAGAACACAGTTTCAATATATTGTGGTCAGTATTCCACTAGAAAGGAAGAACAGAGGAGCCTTGAACTCAAAAGAGGGGAATGAAGGTGGGGCGAGGGAAGCCTTCTGCTGAACGTGATGTCTTAGCTAAGTTTCAAAAGATGTGGTATCCAAGTGACATGAGCTATTGGTGTGTAGGGGGTAGAACTTTTACTGAGTCCAAGCTCGGTAAAAATGGTGTCTTGGGAGACCTGTAGCCTGAACTGAACTGGTAGTGCTATGAGAGGTGGCCTTTCAGTCAGCTGTGTAGGTATTCCAAATAATGTATGTAGATATTACCTCTCCGGGATATGGAGCTTAGCTGCTCTCCTCTTAAGTGTGGACTGGACTTAATGACTCATTTCCAATGAATAGAGCATGGAAAGAGAAAAATAGTAACTTTGCTTTGGAGAAACCTGTCACAGATACTACTTAACCAAGTGATTTAGGTTGACACTATCAGTAGTCATGTTGATACTGTGTACCCACTGATTTGATACTTACATTGCAGAACAATAGATATGTGTGATTCCTTTTATTTCTTTACATACTTGTCTCAACTTAGGTACATGTGTATGTGTGTGTGAGTATATTCAGGAATTTAGAAGAGGTTTAGGAAGCAGTAGGCCAAACTGTTAACAGTGGTCACCTCCAGAGAGAAAAGTATTATTGGAGGAAAGGCACAAAACTTTTTCAGAACTTTTGTGATTTTTATTAAGTTGAAAATAAAAACCAGAAAGTATCTAAAAAAGAAAGAGAAAGAGTGTCCTGGTGAGGAATTTGCAACTTTACACTCCAAAGCTCATAGCTTTTTTACAAAAAGTCCTCTTGTAAAGAAACTTGTGAAGACCTTTTCTTTATTTTCAAAATAATTGACTCAAACAAATATATTTTAATGATACTCTCAAATTTGAATCCACAATTCTCAACTCTAAAGTTTAGTAAAGAAAAGTGTCTTTTCCAGCAGGAATGTTAAAGCTTAGCTAGGTGAGGAGTGCTTACACATCTCAACTACTCCATAGGCCTCTTTTCGCAAATCAAGGATGAAGTAGTGATATATATCAGATGTTGGAATATCTAAGATCTAAATGATGTCAGATGAAAGAAAAGAAACATAAATGAAACATTGTTATATGTGATCATATAACCAAATTCTATTAATGTGGAATGTTAAGTATAAATTTGTTTTCTCCTTATGTCATCTAAATATAACCTTTGACTATCTTTCTGTACAAACCAGAATAAATATTTATTTGAAGAATAATACCATACTGAGGGCAAGATGACATCATATGGCAAGTGCAATTGGAAAAGATGAAAGTAGCTCCCAGAGCCCTAGGATGGAGTCCAAGTGCTAATCTTTGCCCATCCCTAGTAAGGCAAGTGGCAAGTGTGTGAACAAGAATATATGCCTTACATACCAGAGAATCACTGTAGTTAGACTTCAAAGCCTCTAAGAATGACTACAGGAAGAGGAAAGAACATTCTACATCTTCACTGATTCCCTAAACAACATTTTCATATCAAAAAATAGATATTAAACAACTAATAAAATGTCATAAGTACATATCTATCAATAATCACCTTAAATGTAAACGGATTGAATGAACCAATAAAAAGACACAGAGTTACAGAATGGATAAAAAAAGAAGACCCATTTATGTGCTGCCTATAAGAGACTCATTTCAGACCCAAAGACATATACAGAATAAAAGTGAAGGGATGGAAAGATATTTCATGCAAATAATAAGGAGAAAAAATCAGGGGTAGCAGTACTTGTATCAGACAAAATATATTTCAAAACAAAGAAAGTAACAAGAGACAAAGAAGGACATTACATAATGATAAAGGGGTCAGTCAGTCCAACAAGAGGAAACAACCATTATAAATATCTATGCACCCAATATAGGAGTACCTAAAAATTTAAAACAAATATGAACAGAATTAAAGGGGGAAATAGAATGCAACACTTTGATTTTTTTATTTTGGTACCATTAATATACAATTATATGAGCACCATTGTGATTACTAGATTCCCCCCATTATCAAGTCCCCATCACATACCCCATTACAGTCACTGTCCATCAGCATAGTAAGAGGCTATAGAATCACTACTTGTCTTCTCTGTGTTATACTGCCTTCCCCGTGTCCCACCCTCCACATTATATATGCTAATCGTAATGCTCCTTTTACCCCCTTATCCCTCCATTCCCACCCATCCTCCCCAGTCCCTTTCCCTTTGGTAACTGTTAGTCCGTTCTTGGGTTCTGTGAGTCTGCTGCTGTTTTGTTCTTTCAGTTTTTGCTTTGTTCTTATACTCCACATATGAGTGAAATCATTTGGTACTTGTCTTTCTCTGCCTGGCTTATTTCACTGAGCATACTACGCTCTGCTCCATCCATGTTGTTGCAAATGGTAGGATTTATTTTCTTCTTATGGTTGAATAATATTCCATTGTGCATATGTACCACATCTTCTTTATCCATTCATCTACTGATGGACACTTAGGTTGCTTCCATTTCTTGGCTATTGTAAATAGTGCTGTGATAAACACAGGGGTGCATATGACTTTTTCAAACTGGGCTCCTGCATTATTAGGGTAAATTACTAGGAGTGGAATTCCTGGGTCAAATGGTATTGCTACTTTTAGTTTTTTGAGGAACCTCCATACTGCTTTCCACAATGGTTGAACTAGTTTACACTCCCACCGGCAGTGTAGGAGGGTTCCCCTTTCTCCAAATCCTCGCCAGCATTTGTTGCTCCTATTCTTTTCTATGTTGGTCATCTAACTGGCATGAGGTGATATCTCATTGTGGTTTTAATTTGCATTTCCCTGATAATTAGCAATGTGGAGCATCTTTTCATGTGTCTGCTGGTCATCTGAATTTCTTCTTTGGAGAAGTGTTTATTTATACCCTCCACCCATTTTTAAATAGGGTTATTTGCTTTTTGGGTGTTGAGGCATATGAGTTCTTTATATATATTGGATGTATCCCCTTGTTAGATATGCCATTTACAATTATATTCTCCCATACTGTAAGATGCCTTTTTGTTCTGCTGATAGTGTCCTTTGCTGTATAGAAGCTTTAAGCATGATGTAGTCCATTTGTTCATTTTCGATTTTGTTTCCCTTGCCTAAGGAGATGCGTTCAGGAAAAAGTTGCTCATGTTTATATGGAAGACATTTTTGCCTATGTTTTTTTCTAAGAATTTTATCGTTTCATGACTTACATTCAGGTCGTTGATCCATTTTGAGTTTACTTTTATATATGGGGTTAGACAATAATCCAGTTTCATTCTCTTACATGTAGCTGTCCAGTTTTGCCAACACCAGCTATTGAAGAGGCTGTCATTTCCCCATTGTATATCCATGGCTCCTTTATTGTATATTAATTGACCATATATGCTTGGGTTTATATATCGACGCTCTATTTGGTTCCACTGGTCTATGGGACTGTTCTTGTGCCAGTACCAACTTGTCTTGATTACTGTGGCTTTGTAGTAGAGCTTGAAGTCAGGGAGCATAATTTCCCCTGCTTTATTTGTCCTTCTCAGGATTGCTTTGGCTATTCAGGGTCTTTTGAGGTTCCATATGAATTTTAGAATGATTTGCCCTAGTTCATTGAAGAATGCTGCAGGTATTTTGATAGGGATTACATTGAATCTGTAGATTGCTTTAGGCAGGATGGCCATTTTGACAATATTAATTCTTCCTATCCATGAGCACGGGATGTGTTTCCATTTATTGGTATCTTCTTTAATTTCTCTCATGAGTGTCTTTTGGTTTTCAGAGTACAGGTCTTTCACTTCCTTGGTTAGGTTTATTCCTAGGTATTTTATTCCATTTGATGCAATTGTGAATGGAATTGTTTTCCTAATACTTTGATTTTAAGAGACTTTCACATACCACTCACATCAATAGATGCACCAGACAGAAAATAAGCAAGAAAAGAGAAGGCACTCAACAATATATTAGATCAGATGGACCTAACAGATATCTACAGAACATTCCACTCAAAAGCAGCAGGATACACATTCTTCTCAAGTGTACATGGAATATTTTCCAGAACAAATCACATATTAGGCCAAAAAAAACAGCTTCAGTAAATTCAAAAAGATTGAAATTCTATCAAGCAGCTTCTCAGACCACAATGGTATGAAACTAGAAATAAATTACACAAATAAAACCAAAAAAAAAAAAAACCCTACAAACACATGGAGACTAAACAACTCGCTTCTAAATGATCAGTGAATCAATGACCAAATTAAAACGGAGATCAAGCAATACATGGAGACAAATGAAAACAAAAACTCAACAGCCCAAAACCTGTGGGATGCAGTGAAGGCAGTTCCAAGAGGAAAGTAAATGGCAATAAACGCCTACCTCAAAAAACAAGAAAAATCCCAAATTAACAGCCTAAACTCACAATTAATGAAACTACAAAAAGAACAAATGAAGCCCAAAAGTAGTAGAAGGAGGGACATAATAAAGTTCAGAGCAGAAATAAATAAATTGAGAAATATAAAACAATAGAAAACTCAATGAAACCAGGAGCCGGTTCTTTCAAAAAATAAACAAAATAGATAAACCCCTAGCCAGACTTATTAAGGGAAAAAGAGAATCTACACACATAAACACAATCAGAAATGAGAAAGGGGAAATCACGATGGACCCCACAAAATACAAAGAATTATAAGAAAATACTATGAAAATCTATATGCTAACAAGCTGGAAAACCTAGAAGAAATGGACAACTTCTTAGAAAAATACAGCCTTCCAAGACTGACCAAGCAAGAAACAGAAAAACTAAACAGACCAATCACCAGCAATGAAATTGAATCGGTAATCTACCCAGGAACAAAACCCCCGGACCAGATGGATTCACCTCTGAATTCTACCAGACATATAGAGAAGAAATAACACCCATTCTCCTTAAAGTTTTTCAAAAAATAGAAGAGGAGGGAATACTTCCAAACTCATTCTATGAAGCCAGCAACACTCTAATACCAAAACCTGGCAAAGACCTCACCAAAAAAGAAAATTACAGACCAATATCCTTGATGAACGTAGATGCAAAAATACTCAACAAAATATTAGCAAACTGTGGGGGGCAGGATATACATCAGCCATAGTAACTTCATCTTAGGTTCCCGGACTCCATCTTGGAGACTAGTTTTGAAAGTGCACAAATGGTTTCTCATTCCGAGAAGCGTGTTTAGGTTTCGGTTTCGATTACTTCCACGCCAGCCCTCTGCTGAGTGTTCTCACTTAGGTCCGCTGCTTACAGTCAGAGACAACTGCGCATGCACACATCTTGGTGTGTAATTGGAGTTTGAAGATCACTTCATTAGCATAAGGTGTAACTAATCAGAAGAGACATAACCCACGAATGCTATATATTCTCTGCTGTTTCCGCAAATACATGAGACTTGATCAGGAATCTGTCTTGTCTCCATTTTTCGTGTCTCTTGTCCCCTATCAGAATTCCTGCTCCCCCTCTCCAGGTCTTCGTTGATGTCCCGTGGGTTGGGACAAGTGGTGCCCAACGTGGGGCTCGAGCACGGGGGATCCAGTGAAGAACACAGATCGGAGAAGGGCCCCAAAGAGTAAAAAGGGTAAAATAAAACTAGCGGCTGCGTCGGGGGAACCTGCCCAGACAAAAGAGTCCAGTAAGTAATCTGTGATTATGGGACAAGAAATAAGTAGCAGAGAAACTTTTATTAATAGTTTAAAAGATGCTTTAAAGGCACGAGATGTAAAGGTTAAAAGAAAACAAAGAACAGTTAGCAGAATTGCAAAAGGAGAAGTTATCTGAGAAGAGAGCCGTGGGCGAGACGGCCAAGAAGCCCGCTGCCCCCAGTATTTTTGTATTAGTTTATCTGAGTATGTGTTCTTTTATGAAAAGTGTTGCTAATTGTAGTCATTGCATCTCAATCTGTATGTTTATGTGTCTAGTAAAGAAAAATGTTTTTCTACCTCCAGATAGTATCAATAAGCATTAATACTAATTTAAGTTAAACTAAAATGGACATGTCCCTATGGTTATCAGCTTCCTGTTTACCCAAAGTCATTTCAATTGATGTTATCGGTTAAATCTTTCAAGAAAAAATGCTTAAGCTTAACTCTGTGTAATGTAAGGGTTTTTATAAGTAATCTAGTGTAATTGCTAAATAGTGTATAAACAAGTGTAACAAATAAATATCTTAATAATAGTATATTAATGTATATCTGTGTATATCTGCAAACAGCCTGAGAATTTTTGTGGTAACCAAAATTCTTAGAGTTTTGCTATATCATATGAAGATGTTTTGTGCTCAGTAAAAATTGGGCTGTAAGGCACATTTCCAAAAATGATAAAAAGTGTTCATAAATGTATCAGTCTGAGGAATGCTGGTGTTACAGTTTACAATAGCCTATTTTTCAGTGTTCATTGAAAAAGTACCTAATGTTTTAAATTCTAATTAAAACTACTTAATATAATAAAAAAGACATCTCTGCTTGCTAGAAAAGTTGTGTGTTTAATAAAAGAAAGTATAAAGAATAAATATTCATTTAGTTAAAGAAAAAAGAAAGTAACTTCTAAAGTACAAGTGTTTATTTAAAGAGAAAGAACAGTGAATGTAAGAAAAAAGTTGTAGAAAGTTTGTGAAAGTTAATATAGTCATGCTATGTGAAATTAAACCAAATGAGTCTCAATATCAAGTGCACAGCAAGATTAGAATTTTGTTTTCAGTTAAAAGACAAAATTGTCTTAGACTGTTAGCCTGCTCTTCATGTTGACAAATTGCAAAGAACTTTCTAATTGTTTATCAAAGCAATTTCTCATGCTTAAAGTCTCAATGAGTTGTCTGAGTATTTAAGAAAATGAAATCTTCATATTAAAAAGACTGTAAGCCAAGTGTTGTTAACAACTAAGTAACCTGTATTTGCATTTAAGCCTTTTTATTGTCATTCTAGTTAAATACCTATAATCCTATTTAAGCAAGTACCAAAGAAACTCTTCTGACAACTTTCCAAAATCAAATTCAAAAAAGAGTACTTTTGCCTGTAAGGAACTCTGATATTTTCCAGAGGGCCCCTGGAAAATGTCAGAGAAATTTTCTCTTCATTAGAGAAAGTATGTGGCTAAATCGGCTTATTTATTGATATATAATCACTTGTTTAATTACCTGAAAAGCACTGTCAAAGAGAATAATGCCAAACTTTGTTGCTAGATGTTCTGTGTTGCAAAAATATCCAAATTTCCTTATGTCAACTGTCTTTTAGTAAGCTCTCATCAAATCTTTAGCCACTCTCATTTATAAGTTTTTGTCATTTAGAGTCACTGTTTTATTACTCCTAAACTGGTAAAACACTAGATTTCAGCAGAACAAATATTTACATAGAATTAAGTAAACTAAAAAAATGATTTTGTAGTTTTTTGTTTCACGTGTTACTGATAAAGTGTTTTAAGCTTTTTCTCTTAAACTGACAACGGTTTAGTAAATGACAATACCTTTGTAATAAGCAAAATTGAAACATTTATCTTTCTCTCTACCTGGTCCCTCCAGAATTTAACAACTCTCAATAACTATTTTTATATTTCATAGCAGTATGTTTGTTTGCATAAGTTCAATAAGAATCTGCTTTCCTTGTAAGAAGACCAATTAAAAACAATAGTTATATTACCGAGGCTTTAACTAAAATACCTTCCTGAGAGACACGTGTGTAAACTCATGTTAACAAACAGCTTTAAAAAACTAAGGTTAACTTCATAGAGCCAACAAAGCCCCTTAGAGAATCTGTCCTAGTACCTTGCTTACAGGATTCCCAGCAGCCTTACCAAGTGAGTAAAGAAAGTCACTTCCTAGCAAGTGCAAAAACCTCAAAATGTCTTAGTAGTGGACTGCCCTCCCCGGCTGCTATCCCTAAAGAATTTTATAAACTGATTTTAGATTTAAAAGATTGCTTTTTTTACTATTCCCTTACATCCTGAAGACTATCAAAGATTTGCATTCAGTGTGTCTTCTGTTAATTTTAAAAAGCCTATGAAAAGATATCATTGGCGAGTACTTCCGCAAAAAATGGCCAATAGTCCTATTTTGTGTCAAAAGTTTGTTGCTTCAGCCTTATTACCTATCAAAAATTCTTGGCCTCATATGTATATTATACATTACACGGATGACATATTATTGGCTAGTCAAAAAGCCCAAAAAGTGTTACAATGTTTTAGTTGTTTTAAAAAAACAGCTGCATAAATTTGGGCTGCAACTTGCTCCTAAAAAAGTCCAAACCTTAAAACCTTATAATTATTTGGAGTTCAAGTTGTTCCCACAAACTGTTATTGGCCACCAAAAAATTCAGATTCGTGTTGATAGCCTTAAAACACTTAATGACTTTCAAAAATTATTAGGAGATATTAATTAGCTGCGTCCATATTTGAAGTTAACTACTAGAGAGTTAAAACCTTTGTTTAATATTTTGAGAGAAAATCCTCCTCTTTCTTCTCGAAAATTAACTCCTGAGGCTCAAAAAGCTTTAAAAGTTGTTAAGCATGCCATCCAAAAACAGTTTGTTACTTATTTTAATCCTAATAGCATGTTATATTTATTTATATTTGCCACAAAAGTTACGCCTACAAAGTTGTTATAGCAAAGACACCCAATCATGTGAGTTCACTTATCTTCTAGTCCATCTAAGGTTATTACTCCTTATTATGATGCTATAGCTAAATTAATTATGATAGAGCAAAAACAGGCAGTCACTTATATAAGCATAAAACTTAACCACATTATTCAAATTTTTGATAAAAGTCAGAGATATTAGTTAAATGAAAATGAGTCTAATTAGCTTCTCTCGCAAGTAAGCTTTCTTGGGATTATAAATAATCACTATCCTACAAATAAATTGATAAATTTCTTACAAAAGCATAAGGTTGTGTTTCCTAAAGTTACCAAATTTCAGCCTTTAGAAAATGCTATAACAATGTTTACTAATAAAACTTCCAAAGAGAAGGCAAGATATGTTACCGAGCCAGTAACTTTTGATGTTCCTAGTTTATCAGTGCAATTGGCTAAATTAGTAACAGTTCTTGCAGTTTTTCAACACTTTTCTCAAGCATTCAATTTGTTCACAGATAGTTCTTATATCGCCCACTCAGTACCATTATTAAAAACAGCCGCTCAAATAAAACACGCCTTTGAAGCAGCTTCCCTTTTTAGACAAGTACAAGGCTTAATATGGCAATGTGCTTACCCATTTTTTATTGGCCATATACGTGCTCATACTGGCCTGCCAGGGCCACTATCTCAAGGCAATTCACTGGCAAACATGGCCACCCAAACAGTCCTCATTACTCAAGTTCAAAACAATCTCCAGGCTGCAACTAAAGCACATGCCCTCCATCATTTAAATGCACATACCTTAAAATTGATGTTTAAAATCATCAAAAAACAAGCCCGCCAAATAGTAAAACAATGTAAGACTTGTGTTACTTTTCTTCCTGTCCCACACCTTGGTGTTAACCCTAGAGGGTTGGTAGCCAACGCACTTTGGCAAATGGATGTTACACATTTTCCTGAGTTTAAAAATCTCCAATATATACATGTTACAATAAATACTTGAGGCAGCTTTATTTTTGCCTCCTTACAAGCAAGAAAAGCTTCTAAAAATGTTATTGCCCACATGTTACTAGCCCTGTCCACCTTAGGCAAGCCATCTCAACTGAAAACAGATAATGGGCCTTGATACACAGGTAAAAACTTTCAAGCCTTCTGTAAACAGCTGAACATCAATCATGTCACTGGTATTCCTTATAACCCACAGGGACAAAGAATTGTTGAGAGAGCTCATTTAACTCTTAAAAATACCATAAATAAAATTAAAAGGGGAATGGTATCCCGTAAAGGGGTCCCCTAGAAACATCCTTGCTCATGTCCTCTTCATTTTAAATTTTTTAAATCTGGATGATAGTGGGCATTCTGCCGCTGACCGTTTTTGGCACTCTAATACCAAACAAGACTTTGCAACAGTACTTTGGAAAGATCTACTAGATAATCAATGGCATGGACCCGACCCAGTATTGATCTGGGGACGAGGCTCTGTCTGTGTCTTCTCGCAAAAACGTGATGCCGCCAGATGGCTCCCTGAGAGAATGATTAGGCAAGTTAATAGTAATTCCTCCAGGGAGACACCAATGCCCTGAGAGTCGTCTTCCTTTTGCCCTCTTACAGGATCTCAAAAGAAGCAATGGACTGTATGCTCCTAACTCTCTTCCTGCTGACGAGATTTTGCAGCCCACTTATGATACCAGGAAACTAAACTTGGCAACCCAGTCTCGTGGCACGCCCATCTGCCTTACTGGGAAGGAGCAGTTAAAGCCTTGCATCAGCAATTTCACCACCACGGTGTTTTTCGCTGGAGACATGGGCATAATTACCATTCCTTACCCCTCCAATGAAACATGTAACATAACCAACATAATCGCACCAGAAGGATGGCAGTTGTGTGATCAAGCGCTGCTCCCAATGAATGACTCCATACCTTGGGAACATTGCATTGAAAGGCCACCCTCCGACTGCAGTAATTTCTTAGACTTCAGTGGAGGAAAACAGCGCGGAAATTCAACTTGGAAAACGGGTCACAAAGTTTCTGCAGAGATGTGGACATCAAAAAAGGGACACCCACAAACATATCTGTGGAAGGTTGGTGCAGCCAGTGGCGGTGTTACACTTCTTCAAGGCAAAGACCATAACCTAGATACTAACAATTCTACAGAAGCAGCATGCATAAACCCTCCCTACACATTCATTTTTTCAACTACTTGGTCCAATCATTATGGTATCTTATTCATTGTAATTTTGCTGATAGTCCCATGCCTTATCAACCAACTCCTGCAGTTCATTAGGCACCAAGCGGAATCTATTAAGATTCGTGAAATTCAAGTGCACTACCAGCAGTTAGAGAATGATGAAAGAGAAAGAGACCTATATATGGCTATGCATAAACCCCACTAATAACAATGCAGATTGGACAGTCAAAGACGGGTAAGAATAGCAAGGAAAGTACCAACCTAAGACAGGACACAGACCATTGCTGTCTGTGTACCAATGACGGGTAAGGGCCTTCCTGTGCTATATCAACCTAAGACAGGCGCACTCTGCACTGTCTCCCTAGTCCATAAATAAAATTAAAAAGGGTGACCTGTGGGGAGAAGGATATACATCAGCCATAGTAACTTCATCTTAGGTTCCCGGACTCCATCTTGGAGACTAGTTTTGAAAGTGCACAAATGGTTTCTCATTCCGAGAAGCGTGTTTAGGTTTCGGTTTTAGGTTTCGGTTTCGATTACTTCCACGCCAGCCCTCTGCTGAGTGTTCTCACTTAGGTCCGCTGCTTACAGTCAGAGACAACTGCGCATGCACACATCTTGGTGTGTAATTGGAGTTTGAAGATCACTTCATTAGCATAAGGTGTAACTAATCAGAAGAGACATAACCCATGAATGCTATATATTCTCTGCTGTTTCCGCAAATAAACGAGACTTGATCAGGAATCTGTCTTGTCTCCATTTTTCGTGTCTCTTGTCCCCTATCAGAATTCCCGCTCCCCCTCTCCAAGTCTTCGTTGATGTCCCGCGGGTCGGGACAGCAAAACGAATTTTAAAATACATCAAGAGGATCATACACCATGACCAAGTGGGATTCATCCCAGGGATGCAAGGATGGTACAACATTCAAAAATCCATCAACATCATCCACCACATCAACAAAAAGAAGAACAAAAACCACATGATCATCTCCACAGATGCTGAAAAAGCATTTGACAAAATTCAGCATCCATTCATGATAAAAACTCTCAACAAAATGGGTATAGAGGGCAAATACCTCAACATCATAAAGGCCATATATGACAAAACCACAGCCAACATCATACTTAACAGCGGGAAGCTGAAAGCTTTTCATCTAAGATCGGGAACAAGACAAGAATGCCCACTCTCCCCACTGTTATTCAACATAGTACTGGAGGTCCTAGCCACAGCAATCAGACAAAACAAAGACATACAAGGCATCCAGATTGGTAAAGAAGAAGTCAAATTGTCACTATTTGCAGATGACATGATATGGTACATAAAAAACCCTAAAGAATCCACTCCAAAACTACTAGAACTAATATCTGAATTCAGCAAAGTTGCAGGATACAAAATTAACACAGAGAAATCTGTTGCTTTCCTATACACTAATGATGAACTAACAGAAAGAGAAATCAGAAAAACAATTCCATTCACAAATTGCATTAAAAAGAATCAACTACCTAGGAATAAACCTAACCAAGGAAGTGAAAGACCTATACTCTGAAAACTACAAGACACTCCTAAGAGAAATTAAAGAGGACACTAACAAATGTAAATTCATCTCATGCTCTTGGCTAGGAAGAATAAATATTGTCAAAATGGCTCTACTACCAAAAGCAATCTACAGATTCAATGTAATCCCTATCAAGATACCAACAGCATTCTTCAATGATCTGAAATAAATAGTTCTGAAATTCATATGGAACCACAAAAGACCTCAAATAGCCAAAGTGATTCTGAGAAGGAAGAATAAAACAGGCGGAATTACACTCCCACACTTCAAGCTCTACTATAAAGCTACAGTAATCAAGACAATTTGGTATTTGCACAAGAACAGACCCACAGACCAGTGGAAAAGAATAGAAAAATCCAAACATTAACCCAAACATATATGGTCAATTAATATATGATAAAGGAGCCTTGGATATGCAATGGGGAGATGACAGCCTTTTCAACAGCTGGTGTTGGCAGAACTGGACAGCTACATGTAAGAGAATGAAACTGGACTACTGTCTAGCCCCATACACAAAAGTAAACTCAAAATGGATCAAAGACCTGAATGTAAGTCATGAAACCATAAAACTCTTAGAAAACAACACAGGCAAAAATCTCTTGGACATAAACATGAATGACTTCTTCATGAACATATCTCCCCGGGCAAGGGAAACAAAAGCAAAAATGAACAAGTGGAACTATATCAAGCTGAAAAGCTTCTGTACAGCAAAGGACACCATCAGTAGAACAAAAAGACATCCTACAGTATGGGAGAATATATTCATAAATGATGTATCAGATAAGGGGTTGACATCCAAAATATATAAAGAACTCATGCATTTCAACAAACAAAAAGCAAATAATCCAATTAAGAAATGGACAGAGGACATGAAAAGACACTCCTCCAAAGAAGAAATTCAGATGGCCAACAGGCACATAAAAAGATGCTCCACATCTCTCATCATCACAGAAATGCAGATTAAAACCACAATGAGATATCATCTCACACCAGTGAGGATGGCCAACATCCAAAACACAAAAAAACAAATGTTGTCGAGGTTGTGGAGGAAGGGGAAACCTCCTACACTGCTGGTGGGAATGCAATTTAGTTCAACCATTGTGGAAAGCAGTATGGAGGTTCCTCAAAAAAACTAAAAATAGATTTGACCCAGGAATTCCACTCCTAGGAATTTACCCTAAGAATGCAGCAGCCCAGTTTGAAAAAGACATATGCACCCCTATGTTTATCGCAGCAGTATTTACAATAGCTAAGAAATGGAAGCAACCTAAGTGTCCATCAGTAGATGAATGGATAAGAGGTGGTACATATACACATTGGAATATTATTCAGCCATAAGAAGAAAATAAATCCTACCATTTGCAACATGGATGGAACTCGAGGGTATTATGCTCAGTAAAATAAGCCAAGTGGAAAAAGACAAATATCAAATGATTTTACTCATATGTGGAGTATAAGAGCAAAGAAAAAACTGAAAGAACAAAACAGCAGCAGACTCACAGAACCCAAGAATGGACTAACAGTTACCAAAGGGAAAGGGACTGGGGAAGATGGGTGGGAAGGGAGGGACAAGGGGGAAAAAGGGGCATTACGATTAGCACACATAATGTTGGGGGTCACAGGGAGGGCTGTACAATTCAGAGAAGACAAGTAGTGATTCTATAGTATCTCACTACACTGATGGACAGTGACTGTAATACGGTAGGTGGCAGGGACATGATGAAGTGGGGAGTTTTGTAACCAGAATGTTGCACATGTTATTGTAGATTAATGATACCAAAATTAAAAAATTAAAAAACTCAATGAAACGAGGAGCTTTGTTCTTTGAAAAAGTAAACGAAATAGATAAACCCCTAGCTGAACTTAATCAAGAAAAAAAGAGAGTGTATACACATAAACAAAATCAAAAATGAAGAAGCATTAATCAAAATGGACGCCACCAAAATACAAAGAATTATTACAGAATATTATGAAAAATTATATGTCAATAAATTTGTCAACCTAGAAGAAATGGATAACTTCTTAGAAAAATACAACCTTCCAAGATTGACCCAGGAAGAAACAGAAAAACCGAACAGAAAAATTACCAGCAATGAAGTCGAATTGGTAAAAAGTGCCTAAAAACAAAACTCCAGGTACAGATGGTTTTACAGCTGAATTCTAGCATCATTTAAAAAAGAACTAATACCCATCCTCCTTAAAGTATTGCAAAAAGTAGAAGAGGAAGAAACTTCCAAACTCATTCTATGAGGCCAGCATTACTCTAACACCAAAATAGACAAAGACACCACAAAAATAGAAAATTACAGACCAGTATCCCTGATGGACATAGATGCAAAAATCCTTAACAAAATATTAACAAACAGAATTCAAGAAGATCATCAATCGAGACTGAGAGGGATTTATTCCAGGGATGTGAGGATAATACAATATTCATAAATTAATATCATACATCACATTAACAAAAAGGACAAAAATCACACGATCATATCTCAATAGATGCTGAAAATGCACTCGACAAAATTCAACATCCACACCTGATAAAAACTCTCAACAAAATGGGTATAGAGGGTACAGACCTCAACATAATAAAGGCCATATATGAAAATCCACAGCCAATATCATACTTAACAGCAAAAAGCTGACAGCTTTCCCTCTAAGATCAGAAACAAGGCAAGGATGCCCACTCTCCCCACATTTATTCAACAGAGTACTGGAGGTCCTAGCCATGGCAACCAAAGAAATAAAAGGCATCCAGGTTGGTAAGGAAGAAGTTAAATTGTCACTGTTTGCAGACAACATGATATTATACATAGAAAACACTAAAGAATCCACCAGAAAACTATTAGAACCAGTAACTGAATTCAGCAAAGTTGCAGGATACAAAATCAATACACAGAAATCTGTTGCATTCCTATACACTAACAGTGAACTAGCAGAAAGAGAAATCAGGAAAACAACTTCATTTACAATTGCATCAAAAAGAATAAAATACCTAGGAGTAAACCTAACGAAGGAGGTGAAAGACCTTTAGTCTGAAAACTACAAGACACTCGTGAGAGAAATTAATGAAGACATAGATAAATGGAAATCTATCCTTTGCTCATGGATAGGAAGAATTAATACTGTGAAAAATGACCATCCTGCCTAAAGCAATCTAATGGTTCAACACAATCCCTATCAAAATACCAATAGCATTCTTCAATGAACTAGAGCAAATAGTTCTAAAATTCATATGGAACCACAAAAGACCCCAAATAGCCAAAGCAATCCTGAGAAAGAAGAACAAGGCTGGGAGGATTATGCTCCCTGATTTCAAGCTCTACTGCAAAGCCACAGTAATCAAAACAATTTGGTCCTGGCACCAGAAAAGACCCATAGAACAATGGAACAGAATAGACAGTGCAGATATAAAACCACACATATATGGTCAATTAATATTCAGTAAAGGGGCCATGAATATACAATGGGGAAAAGACAGCCTCTTCAATAACTGGTGCTGGAAAAACTTGACAATTACATGTAAGAGAATGAAACTGGGTTACTTCATAACTCCACACACAAAAATAAACTCAAAATGGATCAAATATCTGAATATAAGTCATGAAACCATAAAACTCTTAGAAGAAAACACAGGCAAAAATCTCTTGAATATAAGCATAAGCAACTTCTTCTTGGACACATCTCTTCAGGATAGGGAAACAAAATAAAATGTGAAGAAGTGGGACTACATCAAAGTAGTAAAAAGCTTCTGTACAGCAAAGGACACCATCAGCAGAACAAAAAGAGCTCATACAGTATGGGAGACTATATCCATAAGTGACTCATCCGATAAGGGGTTAACATCCAAAATACATAAAGAGTTCATATGCCTCAACACCCAAAAAACAAATAACCCTATTAAGAAATGGGCAGAGGACCCGAACAGACATTATCTCCAAAGAAGAAATACAGATGGCCAACAGGCACATGAAAAGATGCTCCACATCACTAATATCAGAAAAATGCAAATTAAAACTCACATCAGTTAGGATGGCCATTATTTAAAAGACAAGAAATAACAAATGCTGGTGAGGATGCAGAGAAATGGGAACCCTCCTACACTGTTGGTGGGAAAATAAACTGGTGGACCATTATGGAAAGCAATATGGAGGTTCCTCAAAAAACTAAAAATAGAAATACATTTGACCCAGTAATTCCACTCCTAGGAATTTATCCAAAGGAAACAAGATCCCTAATTCAAAAAGACATATGCACCTATGTTTATCACAGCACTATTCACAATAGCCAAGTTATGGAAGCAACCTAAGTGTCCATCAGTAGATGAATGGATAAAAAAGATGTGGTACATATACACAATCAAATATTATTCAGCCATAAGAAGAAATGAAATCCTGCCATTTGCAACAATATGGATAGATATAGAGGGTGAAATGTCAGGTGGAGAAAGACAAATACCATATGATCTTACTTTTTTGTGGAGTGTAAAAACAAAGCAAAAGAGAAGGAACAAAATAGCAGTAGACTCACAGACACTAAGAAGGGACTAGTGGTTACCAAGAGGTAGGGGTTGGGGTTTGGTGGGGAGAGGAGGAGATAAAGGGGCACAATAATTCACAGTCACAATTTAAGTTGGTCACCAGATGGTAGTACAGCACAGAGAATACAGTTATTGATTCCATAACATATCACTACATTGATAGTACCCATACTAGTAGGGGTGAGGATTTAATAATATAGGTAACTGTTGAACAACTATGTTTTATATTTGAAACCTACATAAGATTGTATATCTATGATACTTTAATTTTTTGAATGTGAAATGAAATAAACACTTTACAAAAAAGACTTACAAATGGTCAATAAGGACATGAAAAGATGGTCAACATCTTCAATCATCAGAGAAATAAAAGTTAAGACAACAGTGAGATCCTACATACCTACCAGAATGGTCAAAATTAAAAAGACTGACAAATAATGGAGATACAGTATTGGTGGGAAGGTAAAATGGTATGACTGTTGTGGAAAAGTTGGCAGTTTTAAAAAAGTTATACATACACCTACCATATGACCCATCATTTACACTCCTGGCATTTACCCAAGAAAAATGAAAATTTATTATCCAAAAAAGACTTATGTATTAATGTTCTTGGCAAATTTATTACTGAGAAAACCTGGAAATGTCCCAAATGTCCAACAGGTGGAACAAATTGCAGTATATCCAATATATTTATGCAATACAATGCAGCAATAAAGGGATGATTTATATAAGTAACAATATGGATGAACCTCAAGACATATGCCAAGTGAAAGAAGCCAGATACAAAAGAATACATACAGTGCATAATTTATTATTCCATTTACATGCAATTACAGAATACTCAAAAAATCAATTTACAGTATGGTAAATTTTATATCATATTTTATCACAATAAAATAATAAAAAAGAATAACAACCTACAGTGATAGAAAACAAGTAAGTGATTTCCTGGGACACGAAGTTGACTGCAAAGGGGCACAAGGAAACTTTCTGGTGTAACAAAATCATTCTCCAGCTTTATTATCGGAGTGATTACATGAATGCATATATGTGTCAAATTCATTAAAGAATACACCTAAAATAAGTATATTTTACTGTATGTAAATTATATCTCAATAAAATTGATTTTAAAAGTAAAAACACAACACAAAAAAAACTACTTACAAAGGCAGGAGGGGAAAAAAAGTCTAGGAAACAAAAGTATATGAAGGTCAAGTTATAAGCACATTAAAAAATAGATCTGCTGGAGGTCGTTGGAGTCATCTGCCCTTTTCCAGCTCCTTTTCCTGCCGGTCCGCACCTCTCCTGCCCCAGCCATGCTCTGCACCTTCGCCCGGCCTGCTGGCCCCGCTGTCCGCCACAGCTTCAGCACCTCGGCCCAGAGCAATGCCAAAGTAGCTGTGCTGGGGGCTTCCGGAGGAATCGGGCAGCCCCTCTCGCTTCTCTTGAAGAACAGCCCCTTGGTGAGCCACCTGACCCTCTACGATATTGCTCACACTCCCGGAGTGGCTGCGGACCTGAGCCACACTGAGACCCGAGCAACTGTAAAAGGCTATCTTGGGCCTGAGCAGCTGCCAGACTGCCTGAAGGGCTGCGATGTGGTGGTTATCCCAGCGGGAGTCCCGCGAAAACCAGGCATGACACGGGATGACCTGTTCAACACAAACGCCGCAATTGTGGCCACCCTGGCTACTGCCTGTGCCCAGCATTGTCCTGAGGCCAGTATCTGCATCATTTCAAATCCGGTTAATTCCACCATCCCAATAACAGCAGAAATTTTCAAGAAACATGGAGTATACAACCCCAACAAAATCTTCGGCGTGACGACCCTGGACGTCGTCAGAGCCAACAGTTTTGTGGCAGAACTGAAGGGTTTGGATCCAGCTCGGGTCAATGTTCTGGTCATTGGCGGCCATGCCGGAAAGACCATCATCCCCCTGATCTCTCAGTGTACCCCCAAGGTGGACTTTCCCCAGGACCAGCTGACAGCCCTCACCGGGCGGATCCAGGAGGCTGGCACCAAGGTGGTGAAGGCAAAAGCCGGGACTGGCTCCGCCACGCTATCCATGGCGTATGCTGGGGCCCGGTTTGTCTTCTCCCTGGTGGATGCGATGAATGGCAAGGAAGGAGTTGTCGAGTGTTCCTTTGTTAAGTCCCAAGAGACAGACTGCTACTATTTCTCCACACCGCTGCTGCTGGGGAAACGAGGCATAGAGAAGAATCTAGGCATTGGCACAATCTCCTCTTTTGAAGAGAAGATGATAGCCGAGGCCATTCCTGAGCTGAAAGCCTCAATCAAGAAAGGAGAAGACTTTGTAAAGAACATGAAATAAGGAAGCAGTTAGCGAGCAGTCCAGTTGTAACTTATTAAGGCATCATGTCGCTGTAAAGCCATTTCAGGTCCCTTTGTATTTTAATTTGCTTTGATGATGAGTATTGTATGAACGCTACCATCCCCTCCAAATCTCGGATCAGTCTGTCGGTACATCAATAAAAGCAGGCTTTGAGTTTCTTTAAATAAATAAATAAAAAAAAATAAAATAAAAATAAAAAATAGATCTTCATTTCAGTCATTTCAAAGGTCCTAGTGTGATGTTGGTGTTTTAATTTAGTATTGCTGCAAATAAATTATCATAATCTTACAAGCTGAACACAAATTTATTGGCTCAGTTTCTATGGGGCAGGAGTCTGGGCTGGGTTCTTTGCTCAGGGCCCTACCTGGAATCAACATGTCAGCTGGGATATGAGGGGTGGGGTTCCTCTTCTAGGCTCTTTTAGAAAGCAGGCAGAATTCAGTTCCTTATGGTTGGATGACAGGTGTTCCTGTTTCCTTGCTGGCTCTCGGTTCCTAGAGACTGCCCTTAGTTCCTAGCCAGGTGGCTCTCTCACAAGCTGGCTATGATTTCATCAAAGACAATGGGAAAATCAATTTTAAGGGCTCATCTGGTAAGGTCAGGTCCACCAATGATAGTCTTCATTTTGATTAATTCAAAGGACATTAGTCACATCTGCAAAACTTCATCTTTGCCATATAACATAATCTAATCACAGAACTAATGTCCTATCATATCCATAGATCTTCCACACTCAAGAGGAGGGTATTATTTAAGGTATGCATAGCAGGAGGGTGGGAATTTAGAATTGCAGGCCATTTAGAATTCTATCTACTGCAGTTTGCCCTCTGGCCCTCAACAATTCATGGCCTTCCCAAAGGAAAAAAAAAGATACTCCCTCCCTCCCAAGGTTTCCCTCTCATGCCATTACAGCATCAGCTCAAAAACCAAGAACTTGTCATCTAAATCATCTATATATGGTGCAAATGAGGCTCCTGGGTATAATTCATTAAGTACAGTTCCTCAAAGCACTTCTCTTAGAAAATTTGTGAAACTAAAGAGACCAGTCATCTGTTCCCAACATTCCCATCACAAAATGGTGGAACAGCCATAGGAGAACAGAGACATTCAAAAAGTGGGAAATGGAAGGTAAAAATGAGTCACTAGTATATAATAATTCTGACATCCATCTGGGCAAATGCTGGACTTTTCTGATTATGTTTTAAGATCTGGGAATAATCTTCCATGGATCTCAGCTTTGCCCTCTGGACTCTTGGTTCTATCCTCAGAGTTATCCTTGTTATTTAATGAGAGATAGCATATGTTTGCAGGTGAATAGTGTTATCAGCCTGCTTCCTGACAATACAATTTTTCTAGGTCTAACAGTCTCTGCTATATGCTAGGATAGTACCACCATCTTTCTGATACCAAAACCTGTACATGTTTTCTACTGTTGCATATAACAAATTACCACAAATTGAGCAACTTAAAACAATAGACATTTAGGGGAGGAAAAGATGTCAGCATGAGAACTGAGGCAGAAACTTCCTCCCAAAACCACCTGTAACACAAAAATACAGCAAACAAAACTAAAACAACCAGAAAGAAAATGCAACAGATGGCCTACATCTGGGGAAAAGAAAAGACCTCACGAAAAAGGGTAAAGCAGAAAAGCCGCCATCAGGAGGGACCCAAGCCCACTTCCCACCCAGTTCACTGGAGGGAGGAAAAGAAATGGAGCAGGGAGGGAGTAGGAGCCCAGGGCTGCTAAACACCCACCCCTGGAGACCTTCTCCAGGAGCACAAACCCACATTATATGCTGCACTGGAGATTGGTACGGTTGGAAAGCAAAGACAGGCAGAATACTTGGAGAGACTGAGATTTCAGCTGCTTGTGGAGAATAGGTACCCACAACTGGCTACTCTGGGACAAAAGAAAGGCAGGCGCTTTGAAAGACCTCCCAACAGCGAGAGGGCTGCTAAAGGGGCAAGAATTACACAGAGCTTGTTGTCCAGGAGTAAAGACAAGTGAACAAAATCATCCTGGCACACTCAGCCCAACAGGTTATGAACGTTC
>JAVSCE010008513.1:0-19994 GCA_032199065.1 Smutsia gigantea | reverse complement strand
AGCACCCCAAGCCATGAGCACACACCTTTCTTCCTTTGAGCTCCTGAGGTCTGGGGCGTAGCCCCCCCACCCCAATTCCCTCAGCGCCTGGCTAGTGCAGGGTGATGCAAAGTCTTCAATGAACCACTCAATGTGTCGGGTTATCGTTCAGTCTTCAGGTTTGTTCTTTCTTGGCAAAAATGCTCTACTTCAATTGCTGTACTGGTGTCCACAGTTGGAGCTGCCTAATCTTGTCTAATCTGGGCATTTACAGAAGGAAAGTGTATTTTCTCCTTAGTTCAGAAAATACTTAGGACTATCTCCCTTTAGACTTATTTGTGTACTGTTAATTCACCATCTTTAACCTTTTAGGAAATGTGCAATATTAGCAACTCTTCCATATATTTTCTCACAATTCCCAACTGCAAAATAAATGCATGCTGTAATTCTTTACATAACTACAATTTAAATACATATTTCACTCTAGGGATAAACTGGCTTTATTTTCATGTAAATTTAGTACCAGTAAAAGGTAACACTCGACTGAGGAAATGCTCGCTGGCTCCTTTCAGAGGAGGAAAAATTTCCTCCACTTTTGCATTGGGTAGGTGTTCTTTTAAGGGCTCAGTAGCCCTCAGTCTGGTGAAAGTGAAAACAAGGACCATTTTCCCCGCCCACTGCTGCCCCCTGCTGGAAGGACGGATCTTTGCCAGACACTGGCCTCTCCTGAGAAGATAGGGGCCATAGACAACATCAGCCCGCTGGCCTAGTGGACGCCACCCCACATGGAGAGTAAGAAAGGGGCAACAGACATGGCTCCTTAGGGTTTTAAAAGTGAACAGCGGGGACAGAGTGTGAACATATGAAATCATCTAAGGACAGCGTACAATTATACTGTTAAGTGACAGAGTAAGGGCTGTCCAGACTAAAAAGATGCTGGGAGCAGGGGTGAGGCCCGTCAAGGCAGAGGCCCCAAACAGGTGTGGGGTCACCAACTTTTTCACCCCTAAGGAACCCCACCTCACTCAGCATGGACTTCTTGCTTTCAGTAACTCAGCCACCTAACAAAACCAGAGTACCCAGAAAACAAAGAAACAGATTATTGTTTGAATTTTAGGTATTTTCAAATGGTGAAAATAGCCCACATGCCTGCTAAGAGAGAAGGTTCTGGGATCCATGGGCCCTAAGAGATGCTGTCTCGGGGGGGCTTTTCAGGAGGTCTGGGAATACCCACAAAATGTATTTAATGAAAGGGTTTTGTGCGTGGGAGCACTGTCCCCTCCCCCCCACCTTCAAGAAAGAGTCTTTGGCTTTCATTAGCTTTTCAAAGGGACGATCAATACCAATCAATAAACAAACAAAATTCAACTCTGTAGGACTGCGGATCTCAGGCTCAGAATCCCGGTACACACAGAGGAAAGGGTGCAGCGAGCACTTCCGCGGACATGCCTACTCTCCCCTTCCTGTCCTGAGAGGCTACCATTCAGGTTGAAATTGAAGAAAAAAATACCTATTCTTCCTTTCCATACTGACTCCACAATTACACTGCCCAGCAACATTTTTAAAACTTAGTGACAAAGAAAAAGGCAACGTAGTTCTTAACCATTTATCCTGTATAGTCAGCTCTCCTCAGCAAACAGGTCAGTCTCCACTTGCAAAGCCGGTTTAAGAAACAGGAGTTATTCATCTAACACCTGCTATGTTACCAGTCTATAGAAAATGATCAGCTAAAGTACCAGCATGCACTAATCTGAGCTCGGCTTCATAGACAATTAATATATAAATAAAAAGGGGAGAGCACGTGCAAGTCCCTAACGCAGTGAACCTGCTTGTTGGAGGAGGTAGACTCTCCCACCCCCTACTCCAGGAAGCAGCAGAGTTAAGGGTCTGAGCATGCAGGCTCCGGACCGCTTATTAGTGTAACCTCAGGCCTGTGGTTAATTTAATCCTTCTGGACCTCAGCATTCTTACTTCAAATGGGGCTCATAGTCAGTAACTGTAAACCGCTTAGAAATGTTCCTAAGACGTAGCAAGTGGCACACAAGTGTTTGTGGACACCTCTATTCCGACTACAATGATTACTATTCTGAAGATTAAATAGGATCATGCAAAAATTTCTTAAAACAGTGCTAGGTGTGTAGGCAACGCTCAGTAACCACCACTCAGTTCACAATGATGATGGTGAGCACCAGTGGAAAAGTAAACACAGATAAGAAATTTCTTTCCTGTTGTTTTAACCAGACATCATAAAACCTGTTTATTTAAGAAGCAATATATTCAATTTAAAACATATTACACTTCTCTTGCAGAATGGTTTGCCTTCCCCATTGTAAAAGGTAAGTAGTTGTCTTATGCATTTTAAAAAGAACTTCACCCAATCAATGGCTGTTGAATTTCCTTATTTGCAGTTCCATAAAGTCATCACAAACACTGAATTAGCAAATACTGAAATATTACTCCTACAGGAAATACAAGAAGCTCCTGTGAGGCTACAGTGACATCCCTGTCAACTGCAGCACCGCCTGCATTACATAGGTTTGTTTGTCAACATCCTTGTTAAGACAAGCTGTTTGCATTAGCATTGAAAACTGCCTTTCCCATACAGTCCGTTGCCTATATAACATGTATCAAGTACAGTCAGTTCTCATTACTCATAGTAATTATGTTTTATTAAGTCACCATGAGAAGTGAGTTATCAAATAACTACTGGACCATTACTCCTAGGGCAAACGTGTGTGTGTGTGTGTGTGTGTGTGTGTGTGTGTGTGTGTGTGCACATATGCATATGCATCTCAGATTATCATCTCAAATTCCAAAACCAACTTTCCATGGTAGAGTCTGTTGTCTTTATCTTACAAAAGAAACAAAAAAGAGGCTCAGAAGTCTTAGGTCACTTGCCTGGGGCCACCAACATGTGCCAGAGACGGGATTCAAACCCTGTTCCACTGACCCAGCTGAGGAGCTTCTTGCACTATGCTAGCTGCCCCTCCCGTGCCCAGCCTGCGGTCGTATCTGTAGGACGGTGAAAACAAGAGGGCAGCACACCGTCTCCTTTGACTCAGCTGGGAATGTGTGCCCTGGGCGACAAACAAACTTTGATTTTTGCACGTCTGCAAATGACCCCAAAAGTGCTGAGGGTCCATTTTGGAGTTAAAAATACATTTTAGCAAACAGAAGAATCTGCAAATCCAGAATCATGAATAATGATAATACCTATTTTATAAAATTCTTCATCATTCTCTTGATCTTCAGAACCTGGAACTGTAACACTTTTCGCGCCATGTCACTTTTTGAAATACGAGAGCCGACCAGCACGAGACTAGAAGGGTCTAAAGTCTTCCTGACCCTGGGTAACATTCGAGAATTTCCTCGGCGCTCGGCCCCACAACAATGATGCCTGCTAGGCTTCTTTTCTTTTTTTAAACATCGGCTGTCATCTCATGAATCCCCAAGTTTACTGCTTTTCCATCTTTCCAGTTTCCTCAGACACTGTAGATGTTATGTTAGCATTTTCCAGAGTAGCCTCACATACAGATCTGGAAATTTCCTCTTCCTTTTTGTGGATGTAGTATTGTTGCTTCATCACCACTGAACGCACGGCACTGCAGCCCCCACCTGAAGGAAGCTCCTTCAGCACTGGCATCTCCTCCCTCAGGCGCATCCCAGCCTTCCCGTATCGGGACATCAGACAGCTCTTCAGCACTCCCCTGGTCCCCTGGGGGCCAAACACCGGCATCACCAACCAAAAGGACAAACATATGCAAAAAATGTGACACTAAATATTGAAAAGGATACTTGCTCATGGTTTGAGAGGTGCAACAGGAAGGCAGAGTGTTCCCTTGTTAGACCTCAGCTCCACACATCAAGTGACAAAATTCTTTGTAGCTTCTACATGTGTCCATTACTGACTATTGAGTATTGTTTCTAGGGTTACAGGTAAATGTTAGTAAGTAGGCAAATCTGCAGGTACAGAATCCATGAAAAATCAGGATCAACTATATATTTTTTAATTATTAAAGTATTTTTAAAGCCTAGAGCTATCAAGCTAATACAGACTCAAGCCAAAGAGAAAATACATAATATTGTATGTGCGTGCACGCACACATGTGTATGTTTACATGAAATCATTCCATTCTGTTTTCTGTCCATACAATTATAAGCCTTTGATTACTGAAAGAGAGACATTTCTTGTTCACCACTATCTCCACTTCAAAACAGGCAGTTTAACTTGACTCAATTATTTTAAAGTTCTGTGATGAATAGTAAATTGAAACGATCTTCACCATTACAGTAATTTAAGTTCAGAAAAAGACATACATGTCCCTAAAGCTTTAAAACTATTGATTTTGATATAGAATAAAGCATCTCAAATACCTTTTTTTTTTTGGTTGGGGGAGGGAGTAATCATTCTCCTGGCAGCCTTTATACAACAAATTTTATTGGATTTCGCAGTTCAGACTGTCACTTTAGCTGCTAAATGATGTTCACCTATGGATTCACTCTGCTTTTAAGCAGCAGGTTATTCTGTTCACAGTTCACAGAGGCAATTTTTTTAAGCTATTTAAAGTTTCTGGGAACACATCTTCAGGATGGCAAATTTAAAATGGGCCCTCTTCTAGGCAAGGGAACATAGCAGTGAACTCACCAACGAAAATCCCTGCCCATGGGAGCTGATGTCCTAAAGGAAGAAAACGGACCCTGAGTAAAGAAACAAGGAGCAGCAAAGGTCACGTGTGGGGAGTGTTGTGGAGAAAGATCGGGAAAGAGAACGAGAGATGGAGGGCAAGGGGTCTGCACTTTTAAAAGGTGTGTCATCAGGGGAGGCCTCATGAAGACCACCTATGAGTGAACAGCTCAAGGAAGGTTTAACTTGAACTGAACTCACAGTCAGTACCCTCAGAACGTAAGGCCCTGAGGTGGGAGCAGGCCCAGTGTAGCTGACAAACTTCAAGACCAGAGGGACTGGAGTCAGAGAGGGGACAAGATGGGGAAGGTTGGAGAGGCAAAGAGGGGGCTGCACGTGTGGGCCCACTGGGTCTGTTTGTAAATCTAGATGGCACTGTGTTAGAAGGGGCAGGGTAGGGGCTTCCTTTTAGGTGGGGTTTACTTATGGTCTTTCAAATTTTCCATATTCAGAAAAACACAGACTAGAAACCCACCTACCCACCACCAAGATTCAACAGCTAACATTTTGTCATATTTGTTTTATGTGTATTCATGTGTTTGTATCTCCCTCTCACACATTTGTTTTTCCCAAAATTTTTGAAGTTAGGTTTCTTGACACTTGCCCCCTGAATATTTCAGCATGCTTCTCCTAAAAGCCAAGACATTCTTCTACTTGTCCACATTCTACCACTTGTCCACATTCTACCATCTCACTTCATAAAAGTAAAAATAGTTCCATTAAATTATCTAATGCATAATCTACATTTATATGTCCCCAGTTGTCCAAAACATTAAGGTCCATATGTGGAGTTCGGTTGCTAGGTCACTGGAGTCTCTTTAAAACACAAGGTCTCCACATCCATTTTTACTATTTGAAGAGACAAGGCCTGTGGTCTTACAGGAGATCCCACATTCTAGATTTGTCTGACTGCTTCTTCACAGTGGTGTTTAACATGCTTCTCTACCCCCTGCATTTTCTGTAAACAAGAAGGCACATCTAATGGCTTGATTAGATTCAGACTGGGGGGCATGACCTAAGCGCTGCTGAGAATGCCACGCTGAGTGATACCAGCAGGCACAGCACATTGGGTCGTCCCACCATAATGACGCTAAATGTGAAAACACTGACATAAGGCGGGAACTGTCCATTAGCTTCCTCAAAAGCTGTATTTTCACTTTTGTAATTAAGTACCCTTTGGTATCTTACAAACACACACACAAAAACCACCAACATACCTTTCGAATATCCCATTCCCCAACCACCCTCACGTAAGGCTTTGAAATTCCTTACTGGTCTTTGCCTAAATCAGTGATTTCTGGGGATTGCCCAATGATCATTTTCTGTCTTTTCTTCTACATTTATTAGTTGGCCCTCCCCGCTACCAGTTTCATTTTCACTCTAGCTGCAGACTCCTGGACTATCTTTTGTATTTCATATGTTATCAACTATTACCACTATTACCTTTCTGATGCAAACCCAGGAGCCTGTGAGCACTTCCTTTGCAGGTACTCTATCACGTCCCAGGCTGGGTTGTACTGTCCTTGTTCCAGTCCGAACCCACCATTTCAGTGTTGGCAAGTCTTGAAAAAACACATTATCTGACTCTTTAAACGGGTCCCTCCAGCTACTGGACTGAAAATGGCATCATGAATAAGGTCGAAAGAAAGAAACGTGTAACAAGGCTCTTTACAGGCATCCAGGCCAGAAGCTGGTGACAGTGGAAATGGTCAGACAGCTCAGAACCTGGTTATATTCTGATGGAAGAAACAATGGTATATTCTTGGAATGAACGACAAAGAATGACGTCAAGGTTTGGAATCTGAGCAGCCGGAAGCACAGGGAAGTTAAGAGGAGCAAGATATTGTTGTTGTTTGTGGAGCAAGGGGAAGGGTGGTGGAGAAGGGAAGTTCAAATACTCAGTTTTGGATACATGGACGTAGTTACTTTGAGATACTGAGGACGCATCCAAGTGGAGACGCAGGAAGGCAGATGGATCCTGAGCATGTGGGTGGTTGGCATACAGACTGTATTTACAGACACAACTCTGGGACAGATCACGGGGGATGACTAAAAATAGAGCAGAAATTCCAACACTTTAGAGACTGGAGACCGAAGAAGGAACTGGCAGCAGAGGCTGGGTGACTTGAGGTGGGAGGAAGATGAGAGAGCGTGGTGCCCTGCACACTACAGGAGGACGGCGTTTCCAAGAGGAAGTCGCCTGCGGGACCCAGCACAGCTGCCAGGCCAAGGGAGAAGGGCCAGGAGCTGACCGCTGACTCTCCCAGCCTGGAGATGGCTGGTGACTTTGACCAGCATGTTTCCATGGCAGCTGCGGAGGAAAAGGCCTTAGTGGGGTGGGGTTAAGTCAGCCTCCAAACAAGCAATGCAGACAAATCTTTTGAGGAGTTTGCTTAAAGGGGAGCACCCGCCCACCGGTGTCCTGACGGTGCAGACTCGCTCTGGTGATCATAGGAAACTTCAACCAACCAAGGACGGTGGCAGAGCTTGGCTCTTATTTTTCACTTAGTCATTAGAAGCTCGGTATTGTTTTTCCATCAACAGAGAAGTGCTCCACTCCTTTTGAGGTGAGTGTGTTGTCCCAGTAGGTGGTCACTAAAAATTGTTTGATTCAAATCAGCAGAATAGGAGATGCTAAAGTCCTTTTCTCGATAACCGCATGTGCACACAGTAGGCACCTCATTGGTATTTGTGGGACGGAAGAGACAGGGAAGGAAGGAATCAAGATAAAACTCACGTCTGGCCAGGCAATTGCTAAAGAAAACAATTTCGGTGAAAAAGAATTTCCAGATTTGAATCCATTGGTCTTAATGCTGTGTTATTAGGCCCAATTCCTACTTATAAGCACAAAGCAGAGGAGGCATCATGTGTGACTTTGAACCAATTACCGACTTCCCTGAGCTGAGCTTTTTTTCACCTATAAAATGAACAGGTTAAACTAGATTGACCCCAACACTTGTAAAAGTGATCCATTCTGCAATTCCTTTTTTAAAGGCTAGTCCTTAGGCAGGGAAGAAGCTGGATAATCCCCATTCATTAACAGACAATGACCCCAAGCTAAAGTCCTGTCCTTCCCTTAACATACTTTCATGAATTTAGGAGAACTGTGCTCTCAGGACGGCTTTGGGACGCTGGTGACTGAAGCTTCTGGACACAATCTAGCTACTATTACTGGACTCTGGATGCAGAATGGCTTAACCCAAACTGCCCATCATTGTAGGTAAAGTCAACTTGCCAAGAGAGGTGGAAGGCCAACCTGGCTTCTGAATGGCTCCCATTATGCTCGTGAGTGCCAAACCCTGGTCAGAGTCACCCAAGGATGGAGGCAAAGACCCAGGGCTGTGGTTTCTCCCTCCTTTTCAGTGAACTACATTCTCATGTTCTTTGGGTTGCTGGGCTTTTCCTCACCATAACTACATTAACCCATATTATCAAGTCCCCCCACCCCCACCCCACTGCAGTCACTGTCCATCAGCATAGTAAGATGCTATAGAGTCATTACTTGACTTCTCTGTGCTGGACTGCCTTCCCCGTAACCCCCCTACATTATGTGTGCTGTTCATAATACCCCTTAATCTCCTTCTCCCTCCCTCCCCACTCTTTGGTAACCACTAGTCCTTCTGGAGTCTGTGAATCTGCTGCTGTTTTGTTCCTTCAGTTTTTGCTTTGTTGTTATATTCCACAGATGAATGAAATCACTTGGTACTTGTCTTTCTCTGCCTGGCTTATTTCACTGAGCATAATACCCTTTAGCTCCATCCACGTTGTTGCAAATAGTTGGATTTGTGTCGTTCTTATGGTGAATAATAATCCATTGTGTGTATGTACCACATATTCTTTATCCATTCATCAACTGACGGACCACTTAGGTTGCTTCCATTTCTTGGCTATTGCAAATAGTGCTGCAATAGTCATAGGGGTGCATGTGTCCTTTTGAATCTGGGATCTTGTTTTCTTTGGGTAAATTTCTAGGAGTAGAATTGCTGGGTCAAATGGTATTGCTATTTTCAGTTTTTTGAGGAACCTCCAAATTGTTTTCCACAATGGTTGAACTAATTTGCATTCCCACCAGCAGTGTAGGAGGGTTCCCCTTTCTCCACATCCTTGCCAGCATTTGTTGTTCCTTGTCTTTTGGATGTTGGCCATCCTAACTGGTGTGAGATTATATCTCATTGTGGTTTTAACTTGCATTTCCCTGGTAATTAGCGATGTGGAGCATCTTTTCATGTGCCTGTTGGCCAACTGAATTCCTTCTTTGCAGAAGTGTCTGTTCATATCCTCCACCCATTTTTTTAAATCATGTTATTTGCTTTTTGGATGTTGAGGCATGTGAGTTCTTTATATACTTTGGATGTTAACCCCTTATCAGATACATCGTTTACAAATATATTCTCCTGAACTGTAGAATGCCCTTTTTTTCTACTGATGGTGTCATTTGCTGTACAGAAGCTTTTTAGTTTGATGTAGTCCCATTTGATCATTTTTGCTTTTGTTCCCCTTACCTGAGGAGATGTGTTCAGGAAAAAGTTGCTCATATTTAAATATTCAAGAGATTTTTGCCTATGCTTTCTTCTAAGAGTTTTATGGTTTCATGACTTACATTCAGGTCTTTGATCCATTTCGAGTTTACTTTTGTGCATGGAGTTAGACAGTAATCCTGTTTCATTCTCTTATATGTAGCTGTCCACTTTTGCCAACACTAGCTGTTGAAGAGGCTGTCATTTCCCCATTGCATATCCATGGCTCCTTTTTCATATATTAATTGGCCATGTATGTGTGGGTTTATATCTGGGCTCTTTATTCTATTCCATTGATCTATGGGTTTGTTCTTGTGCCAGAACCAAATTGTCTTGATTACTGTGGCTTTGTAGTAGAGCTTGAAGTCAGGGAGCATAATCCCCCTCCTCCCTGCCAGCTTTATTCTTTTCTCAGGATTGCTTTGGCCATTTGGGGTCTTCTGTGGTTCCATATGAATTTTTTAACTATTTGTTCTAGTTGGTTAAGGAATGCTGTTGGTATTTTGATAGGGATTGCATCAACTCTATACATTGCTTTAGGCAGGATGGCCATATTGACAATATTAATTCTTCCTATCTATAAGCACAGGATGTGTTTCCATTTATTGGTGTCTTCTTTAATTTCTCTCATGAGTGTCTTGTAGTTTTCAGGGTATGGGTCTTTCACCTCCTTGGTTAGGTTTAGTCCTAGGTATTTTATTCTCTTTGATGCAATTGTGAATGGAATTATTTTCCTGATTTCTCTTTCTGCTAGTTTATCATTAGTATAAAGGAATGCATCAGATTTCTGTGTATTAATTTTATATCCTGCAACATTGTTGTATTCAGTTATTAGTTCTGGTAGTTTTGGGGTGGATTCTTCAGGTTTTTTTTAAGTACAATATCATGTCATCTGCAAACAGTGACAGTTTAACTTCTTCCTTACCAATCTGGATGCTTTTTATTTCTTTGTGTGATTGCTTTAAGCATTTTTTTATGTTGCATTTTTTTCATTTAAGTCTTTGCTCCGTTTAAAATGCATCATGGCATGCCTGTCAGTCAGGCCCCATTACTGCAAACTGGAAGATTTCAGATGTGGGCAGCTGGGGCCAGATGGACAAGAGCTTCTGGAACTGAAAAGACACAGATCTGAACCAGCTCACCTCCTTAACAGCTAAGACTTGAGGCAAATGATTTAAACCTATTCTGTCCTCAATTTTCTCCTCCATAAAGCAGAGATAACACTACCTATTTATCACGTTTGGGGGATTAAATGAGACATAGGAAGAAGCATTTTGCACACCATCACAGACTATGAGGTCAAGATATGGGTGGTTACTTCCCTTTAAGTTCTTCCTTTCCTTTCATCTGCCTTTTTGAGTAATTTACTGCTTATCAAGGGTATATAAAAATGTCACAGGGTACTCAACCTGTGTATTTTCTTTTAAAGTCATAAAAGAAGGGATTTGATCAAGGCTAAAATTAGGCTTCAGTGCTATTTGTGAAGTGATTAAACTTTATTAGGGCTGATCCCTTTTACCCTATGTCATAGATTTGAAAGATAACATTAATATTGTATGCCTTTCAGGAGACCAACCAGGTCATCCACACCAATCCTGTTGACCAACAAGATGACAGATCAGACAGACCACCCCCACCAAACTCATCACCACCTACACACCTCACATAGCACACTGTAAGAAACCTGAGATGTACACGTTATCTATGAAGTTTTAGAATAATCCCGAAAATGTGCATTTTAAACAACAAGCAGCCTAAATACCCAACAGAATATTTTAAAAAATAAATTATAGAGACTTTTTATTATTTTTAGGTAAATATATAAGGAGAATATATTTTACAATACATAAACAGAACATAAATACAAAACTATTAAATAAAAAACTAAGTTTTCTGTTCACAGTGTGGTAAATGAACAAAATTTATGCAAATTAGTGAAGGTAAGAAAATGTTACAAAACATTATGGGGCTTTTTCTCCTTTCAATTTTCTTTGACATTATTATTTTTTTATCCCCTAAGAAGATGATTCTGGAATACATTTTAAACGTTCTAGGGATCAGCCTGTCTACATTTCAGAGATGTCAGCAATCTAACCCTGGCAGGGTTACATAAATTATCTTCCTAAATCATCACCATGAACAATAACACTTAAAGACATTATGGTACCAAGGTTTATCCTATGAAAGGGTCACTTGTCACAATGTTATTTAATAGAAGGTCACTTTTATCAATGTGGAATGCCAAAACAAATACTAAAGAAATTATAGAAGAGTGATTCTCCTCAACAATTAATTCAGCGTAGCCCTCCGCCTCAGTCTCTGTGACAGCGACAGCAATGCATGTGCTTTTTTATCTTGTTTTGCAAGTTTGAAGTGAGGTGGAGAAAGGAAGCTAGAGAGAAAGAGCACCTGAGAAACTAAAAACTCTAAATAATCCCAAACACATCCTATATTTGATCACTAAATTTGCCCCTTTTCTCTAACATTTAGGAAAGTGTAAAAAAACTTCATTTAAAAATGGCTTCACAAGCCAGCATCACTCTAATACCAAAACCGGGCAAAGACCTCACCAAAAAAGAAAATTACAGACCAATATCCCTGAAGAACGGAGATGCAAAAATACTCAACAAAATATTAGCAAATCGAATTCAAAAATACATCAAGAGGATCATACACCATGATCAAGTGGGATTCATCCCAGGGATGCAAGGATGGTACAACATTCAAAAATCCATCAACATCATCCACCACATCAACAAAAAGAAGAACAAAAACCACATGATCATCTCCATAGATGCTGAAAAAGCATTTGACAAAATTCAGCATCCATTCCTGATTAAAACTCTCAACAAAATGGGTATAGAGGGCAAGTACCTCAACATCATAAAGGCTATATATGACAAACCCACAGCTAACATCATACTTAACGGCGAGACGCTGAAAGCTTTTCATCTAAGATCGGGAACAAGACAAGGATGCCCACTCTCTCCACTGTTATTCAACATAGTACTGGAGGTCCTAGCCACAGCAATCAGACAAAACAAAGACATACAAGGCATCCAGATTGGTAAAGAAGAAGTCAAATTGTCACTATTTGCAGATGACATGATACTGTACATAAAAAACCCTAAAGATTCCATTCCAAAACTACTAGAACTAATATCTGAATTCAGCAAAGTTGCAGGATACAAAATTAACACACAGAAATCTGTTGCTTTCCTATACACTAATGATGAACTAACAGAAAGAGAAATCAGAAAAACAATTCCATTCACAATTGCATCAAAAAGAATAAAATACCTAGGAATAAACCTAACGAAGGAAGTGAAAGACCTGTACTCTGAAAACTACAAGACACTCCTAAGAGAAATTAAAGAGGACACTAACAAATGGAAATGCATCCCATGCTCTTGGCTAGGAAGAATAAATATTGTCAAAATGGCTATACTACCTAAAGCAATCTACAGATTCAATGCAATCCCTATCAAACTACCAACAGCTTTCTTCAATGAACTGGAACAAATAATTCTAAAATTCATATGGAACCACAAAAGACCCCGAATAGCCAAAGCAATCCTGAGAAGGAGGAATAAAACAGGGGGAATTACACTCCCTGACTTCAAGCTCTACTACAAAGCCACAGTAATCAAGACAATTTGGTATTGGCACAAAAACAGACCCACAGACCAGTGGAACAGAATAGAAAATCCAAACATTAACCCAAACATATACAGTCAATTAATATTTGATAAAGGAGCCTTGGATATACAATGGGGAGATGACAGCCTCTTCAGCAGCTCGTGTTGGAAAAACTGGACAGCTACATGTAAGAGAATGAAACTGGACTACTGTCTAGCCCCATACACAAAGGTAAACTCAAGGTGGATCAAAGACCTGAATGTAAGTCATGAAACCATAAAACTCTTAGAAAAAAACATAGGCAAAAATCTCTTGGACATAAACATGAGCAACTTCTTCATGAACATATCTCCCCGGGCAAGGGAAACAAAAGCAAAAATGAACAAGTGGGACTATATCAAGCTGAAAAGCTTCTGTACAGCAAAGGACACCATCAGTAGAACAAAAAGACATCCTACAGTATGGGAGAATATATTCATAAAAAACGTATCTGATAAAGGGTTGACATCCAAAATATATAAAGAACTCATGCACCTTAACAAACAGAAAGCAAATAATCCAATTAAGAAATGGGCAGAGGACATGAATAGACACTTCTCCAAAGAAGAAATTCAGATGGCCAACAGGCACATGAAAAGATGCTCCACATCGCTAATCATCAGAGAAATGCAGATTAAAACCACAATGAGATATCACCTCACACCAGTGAGGATGGCCAACATCCAAAACACAAACAACAACAAATGTTGGCGAGGATGTGGAGAAAAGGGAACCCTCCTACACTGCTGGTGGGACTGCAAATTAGTTCAACCATTGTGGAAAGCAGTATGGAGGTTCCTCAAAAAGACTCAAAATAGAAATACCATTTGACCCAGGAATTCCACTCCTAGGAATTTACCCTAAGAATGCAGCAGCCCAATTTGAAAAGGACAGATGCACCCCTATGTTTATTGCAGCACTATTTACAATAGCCAAGAAATGGAAGCAACCTAAGTGTCCATCAGTAGATGAATGGATAAAGAAGATGTGGTACATATACACAATGGAATATTATTCAGCCATAAGAAGAAAACAAATCCTACCATTTGCAACAACATGGATGGAGCTAGAGGGTATTATGCTCAGTGAAATAAGCCAAGCCGAAAAAGACAAGTATCAAATGATTTCACTCATATGTGGAGTATAAGAACAAAGAAAAAAACTGAAGGAACAAAACAGCAGCAGACTCACAGAACCCACGAACGGACTAATAGTTACCAAAGGGAAAGGGACTGGGGAAAATGGGCGGGAAGGGAGGGATAAGAGGGAAAAAGGGGCATTACGATTAGCAGATGTAATGTTGGGGGGGCACGGGGAGGGCAGTACAACTCAGAGAAGACAAGTAGTGATTCTGTAACATCTCACTACGCTGATGGACAGTTACTGTAATGGGGTTGGTGGGGGGGACCTGATGAAGGGGTAGTTTAATAATCGTAATATTGCACATGTAATTGTAAATTAATGATAATAAAATAAATTATATTAAAAAAATGGCTTCACAGAATTATGAAAACACTTATATACATTGTAGGAAATTTAGAAACTATAGAAAAGCATGGAGAACACAAATTTTGCCTATACACACACACACACACCCCTCACCTAAAATCTACATTAACCCAGAGAAAAATCATCACGTTTGTGTA
This sequence comes from Smutsia gigantea, assembly GCA_032199065.1. Classification (NCBI taxonomy): domain Eukaryota; kingdom Metazoa; phylum Chordata; class Mammalia; order Pholidota; family Manidae; genus Smutsia; species Smutsia gigantea. Next base: position 5,490 of record JAVSCE010008513.1, on the reverse strand, counting down.
GGTACTTCCCTGCAGTATCTTCTTATATTTTTTAATGAAATATTATCAGGTGTACTTACATATCCTATAAATTATGTGGCCTGAAAGCTCTCAACTATGGATTCAATGGAAGACACACAAGGGGCAGGAAGGGTGTTGGACCCCAAGGGGTCATTCTTCAGGTCTTATGTGAGTATACCCCAAGCTGGTAGTCTAATCAGACTTGGTGGAAAAGAAAAGGATTCAGAAACTCCTTAACACACCTGAATGCAGCTCGAAGTCCAAACTGTAGAGAAGCCTGAGGGATGATATGCCTCTCATGGCAAAGAGAGGGCCCACCGAGAGCTTAGGGTCTACCTGTGGATGGAGCTGGGGGGCCACCACAGAGGGACACGAGGCAAGGAGCCCAGGCAGTGGGATGGACCAGGATGTGGCTGAGGGTCAGGAGCTGCACACTATTTTAGGAAGCTGAGGCCAGGCCGGGTCATAGGAGGGCCTTCGGGCCCTGACTGAACCAGGACAGCAGGCTAGAAGAGGCTAAGACACTCTCTGGAAAGTTCTCTCCCCTCTCCCAGGGCGGAGGCTCAGGGTGATGAGTGGACCACTCACCAGAAATAGAGTACTTTTTCTTTGCAACTGAGTGACAGGGCATATAAATTTGTGACTCAAACACATATGCCATATCTATACACTTCATTGGTGTTTTATTAAGTTGGAATCACACTATACATCTTTATTATGGATTTTCTGCCACTTACTATATTATGAATACTTCACTGCAATATTAAACAGTTTTTTTAAAACATGACTTGAAGGGCTCTCTGGTGACCATATGGATGTTCCTTACTTCAGATGAGTAGAAATTGGCGAGACAAAACTGCAAGCAACACAATTACCAAAATACAAATTATAAATGATCAATAAACAATGTGACATTTTTGAATCTCACAAGTAGTTAAAGAAATGCAAATGAGAAAAACTAGATGCTCCTTTTGTCTGCTGAGCAAGTCGGCAAAAAATCTCAAATATGATAGCACTTGGTGCTGGCAGGCGCTCGGTCAAGCCAACTGCTGGCCGAGGCTGTAGATTAGGATGACTTTTCTCCAGGCCATTTGGCAATAGGCTCCCAAAGCCTTTAAAAGACCATTTGCGCGTGGCAGCCCTGGCGCACCTGAGTATGTGCTCAAGAAGTGTATTCTGAATCCCCCCCACCCCAAGAATAGTTACGAGCTGATTTCCACATCACATATATCAAGTTCTTACGTCTCTGAATCACAGGTGTTAGGATCCACCCTCTGCCAATTATTAGATACTGATAGAGGATCAAAATTCAGGGCCACATGGTGGATCTGGTGGCATTCTTCTCGCCACCTGCAGGCAGAGATGCCACCGAGATGCTTGCAGAGCTCAGAGGTGCCTCAAAACTGAGACCAGTCCAGAGGGTCAACCCCAAAACCTGGGTTTGAAGATAGGAGAGTCCCAGGCACCCATTACCACCTGGTGACCCTTGTGATAAACGCTACATGCTCAGCCACTAAATGTGGTCTACAGAGCAGCCTTTCCTGGGTAACAGGCTTACATCAGTCCAGTCAGATCACCAGCCCAGACAGGAAACATCTCCTGCATATGTGCCTAAAGACCAGATGGTGCAGAAAACACAGATCTGCTTTGTTGGAACTCATTCTAATGTTAACCCCCAATCCTAAGCCATATGTAGAGGGTTCCCTGGCTGGCTGGCGTTCGGAACTGGGCATATGAGACTCTTAACCAAGTTACCAAATGCAGAAGGAGAGAAGAATGGAGAGGGGCTTGATTCTGGTCCACTTGGATTATGAAAATAAATGTCATGGGGAAAAAAAATAATACCTATATGACCTTTTTGCAAAACGAAACATTTCTGTTTTAAAATAGCATGTCATTTTTAATGCTGGAACAGCTTGTTCTTCTAAAGACTTGACTCCTAAACTAGGTGAAAAATCTTGTCCTTAAAAACCATAATGCATCTTTTCAAAACTGAGAGACAGGGACTATGGGATGGTGGCTTTTAGAGGAAGAATTCATACAGAGGGCACATCCCTGGGTTAAAAAAACCCATTTAGTAAAAGTCAGTTGGCCACAGTATTTAGTACACATCTGAAGATGGTAGAAGTCTCCGGGAGAGAGTTATAAAGGAAAGATTAATACCCAACAAAATACAGTTGCACTTACCCTGAGGTTCTGACATTTTCTAATACCTCACATGGTTTTTACAAGCATTCACGGCAGTATCAGCTCAGTGTACACTCTGCCTAGTCCTTCCCTATACCTCTAATGTGTGTGCTATAATGGGCATTTCTCTTATTAAAGCTTTAGCCCAGGGAACACGTGAGTTCTTACTGGCTGGTGGAAGAGCGCACACTAGTTACTTTACAAAGTTTTCTTGATTTGAGCTGTAAAAGGCCAAAATAACTTAAAATCCATTAAAAATGTATCTTTTTGCCCTAAAGAGACAGTAACCACCAACAGAAAAAAAAAAGATGGTTGTGTAATTAATTAGTTATGATTTTAAAAGCACACAGTGATTAAAATAAAAAATTCGATTTCAAAGGCTACATTTTATAAGGAAAAAAGAGAACACCGAATACTCCAGTTCAGTCCAATTATTTGCTGAGCTACACAACACTTAAAGCAGTGGGTACAGGTTCTCAGAGGAGTCCTAAAAATGAGCAAGACATATTACCATCTGGAAACTCAAAGAACATTTCAGAAGCATTCAAGCAGTCAGACATGATGTGTCACTTTCAGTAAACATTCAGGAAGGGAAAAATCATTATCAAGTTGTAAAATCGATCGTTTCAATGAAGATATTCCCCAAGTTTTCAAGAAAGCCAAGGGCAGCTTTCAAACATCCCATTTTAAACATGTTGCCAAATAGGGCCCTTTCCCCACACCCAGCAGGAGACAACTGAAAGGCTCCTAATTACCTAAAAATGGGAGGCAAACTGCAGCAGGCTTTTGGTTTTGTTTTTGGTGCCTTGCATGCATCAGTGCATTTTAAATCCTCACCTCTCCATACATACAATGTTCCAGAAAGTAAAAGGGACCAGCTTTGTCCCCGAAAACTCACACAATTTGTATTTCCTGGAAGCTAAGCCTGAAATAAGTTTTAGACTCCCTTTGTTGCTGCCTCCAAGGGAAAAAAGACAACATCTATCAAATTTAGCCAATTTCATGGGCTCTGCTATTTCCCTGGGCCTTGCCACTCACGAACCAACCAAAGGGGACAGAAACACCTTCCCTACCCCATCCCTCCTGTCCTGCCTGCTCCCCAGAGCATCTGCTCTCCTGCGAACTCAGCCAGACAGGGAACGTGCTGTCACGCTCTCTCTGCCCAAAACAGCCCCAACACCAGAAGCAGCCAGATACGGCAGCTTCTCTGGGCTGTGCTAAAACAGTCAAGCACCCATCCTATGGACCCCTATAGCATAAATAATGTGTGTGGAAAACTGAATCATAGGGAGGGGTTTTTTTTCTAAATTTAGATATAATTTAATTAGCAATAAATGTCTGATAATATAGCTGCTAACTGCTTATTTGCCAGGTTGTTATGTTTCCACACTGTGTGGGTTTAAGGAGGGAGGTCACATAAGGGAATTATGCTAAGAAAGCCAAAACTAATGACCAAATACATGTTCATCTTCTTCAAACAAGATGCTCTCATATATATGACTATTCATCCTACAGTCTCCTTAAAAAGCACCTCTGGTTTATAAAATAACACAGACTTATGAAGAAATCCTAATATTCCCAAGCAAAAAGGCAAATGTAACAAAGCACGTATTAAAGGCAGTTACATTTTTCAAGAACAGAGAGTTCAGATGTCTATTTTGCCCACGCTCCCAACCCCGTAAGTCAGGGTTTTCCAACCTTGACACTATTGACATTTTTTTTTTATTTTTATTATTATTTTTTTAAATATAATTTATTTTATTATCATTAATTTACAATTACATGTGCAATATTACTATTATTAAACTACCCCTTCATCAGGTCCCCCCCACCAACCCCATTACAGTCACTGTCCATCAGCGTAGTGAGATGCTATAGAATCACTACTTGTCTTCTCTGAGTTGTACTGCCCTCCCCGTGCCCCCCCAACATTACATCTGCTAATCGTAATGCCCCTTTTTCCCTCTTATCTCTCCCTTCCCGCCCATTTTCCCCAGTCCCTTTCCCTTTGGTAACTATTAGTCCGTTCTTGGGTTCTGTGAGTCTGCTGCTGTTTTGTTCCTTCAGTTTTTTTCTTTGTTCTTATACTCCACATATGAGTGAAATCATTTGATACTTGTCTTTTTCGGCTTGGCTTATTTCACTGAGCATAATACCCTCTAGCTCCATCCATGTTGTTGCAAATGGTAGGATTTGTTTTCTTCTTATGGCTGAATAATATTCCATTGTGTATATGTACCACATCTTCTTTATCCATTCATCTACTGATGGACACTTAGGTTGCTTCCATTTCTTGGCTATTGTAAATAGTGCTGCAATAAACATAGGGGTGCATGTGTCCTTTTCAAATTGGGCTGCTGCATTCTTAGGGTAAATTCCTAGGAGTGGAATTCCTGGGTCAAATGGTATTTCTATTTTGAGTTTTTTGAGGAACCTCCATACTGCTTTCCACAATGGTTGAACTAATTTGCAGTCCCACCAGCAGTGTAGGAGGGTTCCCTTTTCTCCACATCCTCGCCAACATTTGTTGTTGTTTGTGTTTTGGATGTTGGCCATCCTCACTGGTGTGAGGTGATATCTCATTGTGGTTTTAATCTGCATTTCTCTGATGATTAGCGATGTGGAGCATCTTTTCATGTGCCTGTTGGCCATCTGAATTTCTTCTTTGGAGAAGTGTCTATTCATGTCCTCTGCCCATTTCTTAATTGGATTATTTGCTTTCTGTTTGTTAAGGTGCATGAGTTCTTTATATATTTTGGATGTCAACCCTTTATCAGATACGTTTTATGAATATATTCTCCCATACTGTAGGATGTCTTTTTGTTCTACTGATGGTGTCCTTTGCTGTACAGAAGCTTTTCAGCTTGATATAGTCCCACTTGTTCATTTTTGCTTTGTTTCCCTTGCCCGGGGAGATATGTTCATGAAGAAGTTGCTCATGTTTATGTCCATGAGATTTTTGCCTATGTTTTTTTCTAAGAGTTCTATGGTTTCATGTCTTACATTCAAATCTTTGATCCACCTTGAGTTTACCTTTGTGTATGGGGCTAGACAGTAGTCCAGTTTCATTCTCTTACATGTAGTTGTCCAGTTTTTCCAACACCAGCTGCTGAAGAGGCTGTCATCTCCCCATTGTATATCCAAGGCACTTTTATCAAATATTAATTGACTGTATATGTTTGGGTTAATGTTTGATTTTCTATTCTGTTCCACTGGTCTGTGGGTCTGTTTTTGTGCCAATACCAAATTGTCTTGATTACTGTGGCTTTGTAGAGCTTGAAGTCAGGGAGTGTAATTCCCCCT
>JAVSCE010008511.1:0-32614 GCA_032199065.1 Smutsia gigantea | reverse complement strand
TACCTTGTTCATGGATTGTCATACTCAACATAGAAAAGATGTTAATTCTCCCCAAATGATCTATAGATTTAATGTAACTCATATCAAAATAACAGCAAGGTTTTTCCCTGGACAGAGGCAAATGATTCTAAAATTTATATGAAAAGGTAAAGGAAGTAGAATAGATAAATCAATTTTGAAGAAGAGGAGTAAAGTAGAAGAAATCATTCTACCCGCTATTAAGACTTACTATATAGGTATATTAACGGAGGCAGTGTGATATTTATGGAGAGATATACAGATAGATCAATGGAATCGAGTAGATGACCTAGAAACAGAGCCTCACAAATACACCGAACTGATTTTTAACAAAGTTGCCAAAGAAATTCAGTGGACGATGATAGTCTTTTCTACAAACGGTACTGGAGCAAATGGACATCCATGGCAAAAAACATAAACCTTGACCTAAACCTTATACCTTATACAAAATTAACTCAAAATGGATCACAGGTTTAAAACTACAAAATTTATAGAATAAATCACAAGAGCAAATCTTTGGGTGCTTGAACCTGGTGAAGAGTTTTTAGGCTTAGTACCAAATGCATGATCCATAAAAGGAAAAATGGATACATTGGGCCTTGTCAAAATTAAAAACTTCCACTCTGCAGAAGGATAAACAGTATAAAAGAATATAAAAATCAGGGAGAAACATTTGCCAATCATATTTGCTACAAAGGCCTTGCATCAGGAATATACAAAGAGCTCTCAAAACTTACCAGTAAACAAGCCCCGAACAACCCAACTAGAGTATGGACAAAAGACATGAAGAGACACAAACAGGACACACAAATGGCAACTCACCACATCAAAAGGTGTTCAATGTAATTAGCCACTATGGAAATTCAAATGAAAACCACAATGAGATAACACCACCTACCTATCAGAATGGCTAAAATGAAAATAGTGACAGTATCAAATGCTGGTGAGGGTTCACAGGAACCAGATGCTGGAAGAATATAAATAGTGTAGTCATTCAGGAAAACAGTTTGACAATTTCTTGTAAAACTACACATGCATCTACTACACAGCCAGCAATTGCACTTCTGGACATTTGTTCTAGAGAAGTAAAAACTTATGTTTACACAAAAACTTGTGCACAGCAGCTTTATTTGTAATATCCCCAAACTAGAATCAACCTTGATGTCCTCCAATAGGTGACTAGTTAAACTGTGGTACATCCGTGTCATAGAGATACTCATCAATTCAAAGGAATGAACTATTGATACACACTCCAACTTGAAGGGTCCACAATGGCATTATGCAGAATAAAAACAGCCAATCACAAAATGTTACATATTATATGATTCCATTTATAAAATGTTCTCAGACCATAAAACTCTTAGAAGAAAACAGGCAAAACCCTCCTGAATATAAACATGAACAACTTCTTCATGAACATATCTCCCCGGGCAAGGGAAACAAAAGCAGAAATGAACAAGTGGGACTATATCAAACTAAAAAGCTTCTGTACAGCAAAGGACACCATCAGTAGAACAGGAAGACATCCTACAGTATGGGAGAATATATTCATAAATGACATATCTGATAAGGGGTTGACATCCAAAATATACAAAGAGCTCATGTACCTCAACAAACAAAAAGCAAATAATCCAATTAAAAAATGGGTGGAGGATCTGAATAGACACTTCTCCAAAGAAGAAATTCAGATGGCCAACAGGCACATGAAAAGATGCTCCACATTGCTAATCATAAGAGGAATGCAAATTAAAACCACAATGAGATATCACCTCACACCCGTTAGGATGGCCACCATCCAAAAGGCAAACAACAACAAATATTGGCGAGGTTGTGGAGAAAAGGGAACCCTCCTACACTTTTGGTGGGAATGCAAATTAGTTCAACCATTGTGGAAAGCAGTATGGAGCTTCCTCATAAAACTCAAAATAGAAATACCATTCGATCCAGGAATTCCACTCCTAAGAATTTACCTAAAGAATACAAGTTCTCAGATTCAAAAAGATATATGGAGACCAAGTCCTGCCCCCAGTGTCTCTCCACCTCCTTCTGCAGCAGCGGCAGCACCTGCACTCTACAACGGCAACTTGAGGCTGCACCTGGGGCAGCCCCAGAGCGGTGCTCTGCAGAGGGGCTCCGTGCCCCAAAGGGGCTGCCCCTCCGAGAGCAGCAGCAGCAAGAGGACGCATGTGCTTCGCACTGTCCGTGCGCGACTGGGATGGCTACGCGCACCACCTCCTGTTCTCCTTCCAGGGGCATAAAAGAAGTTAAGTGGAGAAAAGAAGGAAGGAGAAAGAAGAGACGGAGGGTGGAAGGAAGAAAAGGAGGGACTTTGGCTGTAATGTTTTATTTTCGAAAAACCTAATTCATAAAATGAACTGTGAAATAGTTTAATGTAAAAAAGAGCATTTCAGAGGATTGTGGGAAGATGGCGGCATGAGCAGGGCAGCAGAAATATCCTCCCCAAACCTTATATATTTGTGAAAATACAACAAGTACAACTATTCCTAAAAGAGAGACCAGAAGATACAGTTCAACAGCCAGGCTACAGCTACATCTGTGAGAACTCAGCGCCTCACAAAGCAAGTAAGATACAAAGCCTCGACCCAGCGGGACCCCAGCACTCCCCCACTTCAGCTCACCAGACAGAGGAAAATAATCAGAGTGGGGAGGGAGTGGAAGAACAGGACTGCTAAATAACCAGCCCTGGTGATCTGCACTGGGAACACAGACACACATTGCATGGTGTATTGGAGATTAGAGAAATGGAAGGGCAGGATCTGAGACAGAGACTGCGAGTAGGTCCCCACAGCCAGCTCCCCTGGGACAAAAGAAAAGTGGGCACTTTTTAAAAAGTCTTACAAAGACAAGGGCCCAACAGCGGAACAAAATGGTCCCAGCGCACTCAGCCCAGCAGGTTGGGAATCTTGAGGAATTTCGGGCCCCCTAACCAGCTGCCAGGTAAAGCAGCCCTGCCAAAGCGCCTCATGGTGATAAGCAGCCTGCCATTCGTTACCCCCGGCCAGCGCTGCAAACGGTCCAGCGGATCTGCCACAGCTATGGAACAGCGGGAGAGCAGCCCTGTCCACAGCAGCCACACAGAATCTCCTCCTGGCAGGCGCGCTGCTAACTGGGAAGGGCCACGGAAGGAAGAGCAAGGTCCGGAAGGCACCAAGGGGTGCAGAACGCACCCGGCAACCCCTGCAGTGCTCTAGGCTAGCCTGAGCTTGGCCCCACACACAGCAGCTCAGGAGATTATCCCAGAGACAGAGACTGCTTCCTGGTGTGCGGGTAACCAGCACAGGCTGCGGAGAAAGGCAAGGAGAACAACAAGCAGGAAGGGACTTTGTTCTCCCAGCTGACACACGTGGCACCTGCCTGCAACCACTTCTATCACCATGAAAAGACAGAAGAATGTGGTCCAGACAAAGATCACCCAGATAACCCCAGAAAAGAGGGCCTGGTGGGATACATTTAAATAATCTTCCTGAAAAAGAATTCAAAATAAAAGTCACAACCATGCCGACGGGCCTACAGAGAAATATGCAAGAGCTAAGGGAGGAAGTCAGGAGGGACATTACAGAAATGAAAGAATCGATTGACGGGCTTAAGAGCAGACTGGACCAGATGGAAGAGACAGTTAATGGAATAGAAATCAGAGAACAGGAATACAGAGAAGCTGAGGCAGAGAGAGATAAAAGGATCTCTAGGAATGAAAGAATATTAAGAGAACTGTGTAACTAATCCAAAAGGAACAATATTCGCATTATAGGAGTACCAGAAGAAGAAGAGAGAGCAAAAGGGATAGAAAGTGTCTTTGAAGACATAATTGAGGAAAACTTCCCCAAGCTGGGAAAGGAAACAGTTTCTCAGACCATGGAAGCCCACAGATCTCCCAACACAAGGGACCCAAGGAAGACAACACCAAGACATATAATAATTAAAATGGCAAAGATCAAAGACAAGGACAGAGTATTAAAGGCATCCAGAGAGGGAAAAAAGATCATCTAGAAAGGAAAACCCACCAGACTATCGTCAGACTTCTCAACAGAAACCTTACAAGCCAGAATAGAATGGCATGATATATTTAATGCAATGAAACAGAAGGCCCTTGAACCAAGAATACTGTATCCACCAGATTATCATTTAAATTTAAGGGAGGGATTAAACAATTCCCAGTCAAGAGAAAGTTGAGGGAATTTGCCTCCCACAAACCACCTCTATAGGATATCTTAAAGTGACTGCTATAGATGGAAGCACTACTAAGGCTAAAAAGATACCACCAGAGAAAATAAAATCATAGCAAAGAAAGCAGACCATCCAAATACTAACTAAAGGCAAAAAATAAAATCAACTACCCACAAAAACAGTCAAAGGAAATGCCAAAGAGTACAGAATAAAACACTTAGCATATAAAGAATGGAGGAGGAAGAATAAGAAGGGAGAGAAATAAAGAATCATCAGACTGTGTTTATAATAGCTTAATAAGAGAGTTAAGTTAGAAATTAGATAGTAAAGAAGCTACCCTTCAACCTTTGATAACCATGAATCTAAAGCCATCAATGGCAATAAGTACATATCTATCGATAATCACCCTAAATGTAAATGGACTGAATGCACCAATCAAAAGACACAGAGTAATCGATTGGATAAAAAAGCAAGACCCATCTATATGCTGCTTACAAGAGACTCACCTCAAACCCAAAGATATACACAGACTAAAAGTGAAGGGATAGAAAAAGATATTTCATGCAAACATCAGGGAGAAAAAAGCAGGTGTTGCAGTACTTGTATCAGACAAAATAGACTTCAAAACGAGGTAAGTAGCAAGAGATAAAGAAGGACATTACATAATGATAAAGGGGACAGTCCAACAAGAAGATATAACCATTATAAATATATGTGCACCCAACACAGGAGCACCGACATATGTGAACCAAATACTAACAGAATTAAAGGAGGAAATAGAAAGCAATGCATTTGTTGCAGGAGACTTCAACACACCACTCATTCCAAAGGACAGATCAACCAGACAGAAAATAAGTAAAGACACAGAGGCACTGAACAACACACTGGAACAGATGGACCTAACAGACATCTACAGAACTCTACACCCAAAAGCAACAGGATACACATTCTTCTCAAGTGCACATCGAACATTTTCCAGAATAGACCACATACGAGGCCACAAAAAGAAAATCAGTAAATTCAAAAATAATAAATTCTACCAACCAACTTCTCAGATCACAAAGGTATAAAACTAGAAATAAATTGTAAAAGAAAACAAAAAGGCTCAGAAATACATGGAGGCTTAAAAACATGCTCCTAAATAATCAATGGATCAATGACCAAATTAAAACAGAGATCAAACAATATATGGAGACAAATGACAACAACAGCACAATGCCCCAACTTCCGTGGGACACAGAAAAGGCAGTTCTAAGAGGAAAGTATATTGCAATCCAGGCCTATTTAAAGAAGGAAGAACAATCCCAAATGAATAGTCTAAAGTCACAATTATTGAAATTGGAAAAAGAAGAACAAATGAGGCCCAAAGTCACCAGAAGGAGGGACATAATAAAAATCGGAGAAGAAATAAATAAAATTGAGAAGAATAAAACAATAGAAAAAAATCAATGAAACCAAGAGCTGGTTCTTTGAAAAATAAAGGAAATAGATAAACCCCTAGCCAGACGTATTAAGAGAAAAAGAGAATCTACTCACATAAACAGAATCAGAAATGAGAAAGGAAAAATCACAATGAACCCCACAGAAATACAAAGAATTATTAGGGAATACTACAAAAATCTATATGTTAACAAGCTGGAAAACCTAGAAGAAATGAACAACTTCTTAGAAAAATACAACCTTCCAAGACTGACCAAGGAAGAAACGGAAAATCTAAACAGACCAATTACCAGCAACGAAATTGAATCGGTAATCAGAAAACGACCCAAGAAAAAAAAAAACCAGGCCGATGGATTCACCGCTGAATTTATTCAGACATATAGGGAAGAAATAACACCCACTCTCAATAAAGTTTTCCAAAAAATAAAAGAGGAGGGAATACTTCCAAACTCATTCTATGAAGCCAGCATCACTCTAATACCAAACCTGGCAAAGACCCCACCAAAAAAGAAAGTTACAGACCAATATCCCTGATGAACATAGACACAGAAATACTCTACAAAATATTAACAAACCGAACTCAAAAATACATCAAGAGGATCATACACCATGATCAAGTGGGATTCATCTCAGGGATGCAAGGATGGTACAACATTTGAAAATCCATCAACATCATCCACCACATCAACAAAAAGAAGAACAAAAACCACGTGATCATCTCCATAGATACTGAAAAAGCATTTGACAAAATTCAGCATCCATTCATGATAAAAACTCTCAACAAAATGGATATAGAGGGCAAATACCTCAACATCATAAAGGCCATGTATGACAAACCCACAGCTAACATCATACTTAACAGCGAGAAGCTGAAAGCTTTTCCTCTAAGATCAGGAACAAGAGAGGGATGCCACTCTCCCCACTGTTATTCAACACAGTACTGGAGGTCCTAGCCATAGCACCCAGACAAAACAAAGAAATATAAGGCATCCAGGTTGGTAAAGAAAAGTCAAACCATCACTATTTGCAGATGACGTGATATTGTACATAAAAACCCTAAAGACTCCACTCTAAAACTACTAGAACTAATATCTGAATTCAGCAAAGTTGCAGGATACAAAATTAATACACAGAAATCTGTTCCTTTCCTATACACTAACAATGAGCTAACAGAAAGAAATCAGGAAAACAATTACATTCACAATTGCATCAAAAAGAATAAAATACCTAAGAATAAACCTAACCTAGGAAGCGAAAGACCTATATGGTGAAAACTACAAGACACTCCTAAGAGAAATTAAAGAGGACACTAACAAATGGAAATGCACCCCATGCTCTTGGCTAGGAAGAATACATATTCTCAAAATAGCTATACTACCTAAACCAATCTGCAGAATCAACACAATCCCTATGAAAATGCCAACAGCTTTCTTCAATGAACTGGAACAAATAATTCTAAAATTCATATGGCACCACAAAAGACCCCGAATAGCCAAAGCAATCCTGAGAAGGAGGAATAAAACAGGGGGAATTACGCTCCCTGACTTCAAGCTCTACTACAGAGCCACAGTAATCAAGACAATTTGGTATTGGCACAAAAAAAGACCCACAGATCAGTGGAATAGAATAGAAAATCCAAACATCAACCCAAACACATACAGTCAATTAATATTTGATAAGGGAGCCTTGGCTATACATTGGGGAGATGACGGCCTCTTCAGCAGCTGGTGTTGGAAAAACTGGACAGCTACATGTAAGAGAATGAAATTGGACTACTGTCTAACCCCACACACAAAGGTAAACTCAAGGTGGATCAAAGACCTGAATGTAAGTCATGAAACCATAAAACTCTTAGAAAAAAATATAGGCAAAAAGGTCTTGGACATAAACATGAGTGACTTCTTCATGAACATATCTCCCTGGGCAAGGGAAACAAAAGCAAAAATGAACGAGTGGGACTATATGAAGCTGAAAAGCTTCTGTACAGCAAAGGACACCATCAGTAGAACAAAAAGACTTCCTACAGTATGGGAGAATATATTCATAAATGACGCATCCGATAAGGGGTTGACACCCAAAATATATAAAGAACTCACGCACCTCAACAAACAAAAAGCAAACAATCCAATTAAGAAATGGGCAGAGGACATGAACAGACACTTCTCCAAAGAAGAAATTCAGATGGCCAACAGACACATGAAAAGATGCTCCACATCACTAATCATCAGAGAAATGCAAATTAAAACCACAATGAGATACCACCTCACATCAGTGAGGATGGCCAACATCCAAAACACAAACAACAACAAATGTTGGCGAGGATGTGGAGAAAATGGAACCCTCCTACACTGCTGGTGGGACTGCAAATTAGTTCAACCATTGTGGAAAACAGTATGGAGGTTCCTCAAAAAACTCAAAATAGAAATACCATTTGACCCAGGAATTCCACTCCTAGGAATTTACCCTAAGAATGCAGCACCCCAGTTTGAAAAAGACAGATGCACCCCTATGTTTATTGCAGCACTATTTACAATAGCCAAGAAATGGAAGCAACCTAAGTGTCCATCAGTAGATGAATGGATAAAGAAGAAGTGGTACATATACACAATGGAATATTATTCAGCCATAAGAAGAAAACAAATCCTACCATTTGCAACAACATGGATGGAGCTAGAGGATATTATGCTCAGTGAAATAAGCCAAGCTGAAAAAGACAAGTACCAAATGATTTCGCTCATATGTGGAGTATAAGAACTAAGAAAAAAATACTGAAGGAACAAAACAGCAGGAGACTCACAGAACCCAAGAATGGACTGATAGTTACCAAAGGGAAAGGGACTGGGGAGGATGGGTGGGAACGGAGGGGCAAGGGGGAAGAGGGGACATTACGATTAGCAGATGTAATGTTAGGGGGGCATGGGGAGGGCTGTACAACCCACAGAGGACAAGTAGTGACTCTATGGCATCTCACTACGCTGATGGACAGTGACTGTAATGGGCTTGGGGTGGGGGGGCACCTGATGAAGGCGGTAGTGTAATCACCATAATATTACTCATTTAATTGTAGATTAATGATATCAAAATAAACTTAAAAAAAAAGAACCGACCCAAAGACCAGTGGAGCAGAATAGAGAGTCCAGACATTAACCCAAACATATATGGTCAATTAATGTATGATAAAGAGCCATGGATATACAATGGGGAAATGACAGCCTCTTCAACAGCTGGTGTTGGCAAAATTGGACAGCTACATGTAAGAGAATGAAACTGGACTATTGTTTAACTCCATGCACAAAAGTAAACTCAAAATGGATCAAAGATCTGAATGTAAGTCATGAAACCATAAAACTCTTAGAAAAAAACATAGGCAAAAATCTCTTGGACATAAACATGAGCAACTTCTTCATGAATATATCTCCCCGAGCAAGGGAAACAAAAGCAAAAATGAACAAGTGGGACTATATCAAGCTGAAAAGCTTCTGTACAGCAAAGGATACCATCAGTAGAACAAAAAGACTTCCTACAGTATGGGAGAAATTATTCATAAATGACATATCCAATAAGGGGTTGACATCCAAAATATATAAGGAACTCATGCACCTCAAGGAAGAAAAAGCAAATAATACAATTAAAAAATGGGCAGAGGATCTGAATAGACACTTCTCCAAAGAAGAAATTCAGATGGCCAACAGGCACATGAAAAGATGCTCCACATCACTAATCATCAGAGAAATGCAAATTAAAACCACAATGAGATATCACCTCATACCAGTAAGGATGGCCACTATCCAAATCACAAACAACAACAAATGTTGGTGAGGATGTGGAGAAAGGGGAACCCTCCTACACTTTTGGTGGGAATGTAAATTAGTTCAACCATTGTGGAAAGCAGTATAGAGGTTCCTCAAAAAACTCAAGATAGAAATACCATTTGACCCAGGAATTCCACTCCTAGGAATTTACCCTAAGAATGCAGCAGCCCAGTTTCATAAAGACATATACACCCCTATGTTTATCGCAGCACTATTTACAATAGTGAAGAAATGGAAGCAACCTATGTGTCCATCAGTAGATGAATGGCTAAGGAAGATGTGGTACATATACACAATGGAATATTATTCAGCCATAAGAAGAAAACAAATCCTACCATTTGCAACAACATGGATAGAGCTAGAAGGTATTATGATCAGTGAAATTAATTAGGTGGAGGGAGGCAAGTATCAAATGATTTCAGTCATCTGTGAAGTATAAGAAGAAAGAAAAAACTGAAGGAACAAAAGAGCAGCAGACTCACAGAACCCATGAATGGACTAACAGTTACCAAAGGGAAAGGGACTGGGGAGGATGGTTGGGAAGGGAGGGATAAGGGGAAAAGGGGGCATGACGATTAGCACACATAATGTAGGGGGTGGGTGGGGCACGGGGAAGGCAGTATAGCACAGAGAAGACAAGTAGTGATTCTATAGCATCTTACTGTGCTGATGGACAGTGACTGTAATGGAGTATGTGGTAGGGACTTGATAAGGGGGGGAATCTAGTAAACACAATCTTGCTCATGTAACTGTATATTAATGATACCAAAAAAAAGACGCCCCCAAAATATTCTTGGAATGACTAAATCATAGTGATGGGGAGCTGACTCGTGGTTGCTAGGGTTTGAGGAGTAAGTGAGGAAATAGGGGTGCTTGTGCTTGTCATTATTAAGGGGTAGCATGAGGGAGATGTTGGCGGTGATGGAACATTTTGGTATCTTGTTCGTGGTAGTCTTACATGAATGTACACATCTTCCCTAGTGGTAACGTAGCTAGAGTACAGTATTAAAGCCAGGAAATTGAGGTTGGCACAGTCCGCAGAGCTAATTCAGATTTCACTAGTTTTACATGCACTCATTTGTGCGTGTAGTTCTATTGGGTGAAGTTCAAAAATAATTTTAAAAAATTTCAATAGCTGTATCCAACAAACCTCAAATGTAGGACATTTATGCTGTTACAGTCATCACTACTAAAACTTTGGTATGTTTACAACTTTGTGTACTTATCTTGTCCACATGTTGACCTATTTCTTAAATTTTTTTATTAAGGTATTATTGATATACACTCTTATGAAGATATCACATGAAAAACAATGTGGTTACTACATTCACCCGTATTATCGATTCCCCCCCCCATACCCCATTGCAGTCACTGTCCGTCAGTGTAGTAAGATGCCACAGAGTCACAATTTGCCTTCTCTGTGCTACACTGTCTTCCCCATCATACCCCTCAAACCATGTGTACTAATTATAATATCCCTCTCAATCCCCTTCTCCCTCCCTCCCCACCTTCCCTCCCCCACCACTCCCCTTTGGTAACTGCTAGTCCCTTCTTGGAGTCTGTGAGTCTGCTGCTGTTTGTTCCTTCAGTTTTGCTTTGTTGTTATACTCCACAGATGAGGGAAATCATTTGGTATTTGTCCTTCTCCGCTTGGCTTATTTCACTGAGCATAATATCCTCCAGCTCCATTCATGTTGTTGCAAATGGTAGGATTTGTTTTCTTCTTGGCTGAATAGTATTCCATTGTGTATATGTACCACCTTTTCTTTATCCATTCATCGACTGATGGACACTTAGGTTGCTTCAATATCTTGGCTATTGTAAATAGTGTTGTGGTAAACATAGGGGTGCATATGTCTTTTTGAATCTGAGAACTTGTATTCTTTGGGTAAATTCCTAGGAGTGGAATTCCTGGGTCAAATGGTATTTCTATTTTTAGTTTTTTGAGGAGCCTCCATACTGCTTTCCACAATGGTTGAACTTGTTTACATTCCCATCAGCATTGTAGGAGGGTTCCCCTTTCTCCACATCCTTGTCAGCAGTTGTTCTTAGTCTTTTCGATGCTGGCTGTACTTACTGGTGTGAGGTGATATCTCATGTTTTTAATTTGCATTTCCCTGATGATTAGTGATGTGGAGCATCTCTTCATGTGCGTGTTGGCCATCTGAATTTCTTCTTTAGAGAATTTTCTGTTCATATCTTCCACCCATTTTTCTATTGGATTATTTGCTTTTTGGTTGTTGAGGTGTGTGAGCTCTTTATATATTTTGGATGTTAACCCCTTGTCGGATATGTCATTTAGAAATATATTCTCCCATACTGTAGGATGCCTTTTGATTTTATTGATGGTGTCCTTTGTTGTACAGAAGCTTTTTAGCTTGATGTAGTCCCATGTGTTTATTTTTTGCTTTTGTTTCTCTTGCCTGAGAGATACATTCAGGAATAAGTTGCTCATGCTTATATTCAGAAGATTTTTGCCTATGTTGTCTTCTAAGACTTTTATGGTTTCATGTCTTACATTCAGGTCTTTCATCCATTTCAAGTTTACTGTTGTGTATGCAATTAGACAATAATCCTGTTTCATTGTCTTGTGTGTAGCTATCCAGTTTTGCCAACACCAGTTGTTGAAGAGGCTGTCATCTTCCCCATTGTATATCCATGCCTCCTTTATCATATATTAATTGACCATATATCGTTGGGTTTATATCTGGGCTCTCTGGCCTGTTTCATTGGTTTATGGTTCTGTTCTTGTGCCAGTACCAATTTGTCTTGATTACTGTGGCTTTCCTATTTCTTAATTTTGAATTTCTAGTTAGTCGGATTTCCTACCTTTGGAATAAGGAAGAACATGTTTAACATTTCAGCTGTTTAAACTAGTTTGGTAGTTACTGTAAGGGTGTCGCCATGACTGAAGGCTGGGTACCAGCAGTGCTGTCACCATTTAGGAATGCCATGCTAAATGGTTCAGGAGATGCCATGCTAGCTGGTTCAGGTGGCCTCTGAGGTCCACATATAACTCAGAGTCTGGTATGGCATTGGTCACCGGCTAGCCATGCAATGGGAATACAAGTGAAGTCATGACTCTTCTACCCAAATCTGTTCCTCCTAGATTACCTGCCTCAGCAGATGACATCACTACCTCACTGTTACTGGGAGCCACCTTAGTACACTTTCATTTATCCCATTCCTGTCCTGGTAGTCACCAAGTCTGTGGAACTGTACCCCCCAACATCTTTCCCCTCTGCTGCTCCCCTCCCTCCGGGCTGCCATGCCCCACCTGGCCTGTCTTTTAGCTTTATGGGTCTCCGCACTCCCCCTACTGCTCTATACACGTCTACAAATAAACTCTTCACACTATGGTCAGATGAGCTAAGGAGAAGTGAGAGCAATGCTAACATGTCTTTAACATTTACTTGCTATCTTTCTTTAGTCTCTGCTTTTTTCACCTTCTAGAAGGAACTCTCTCCTAGGTCAAGGAAGAGAGGGGAGGGGTTGGGGAGATGATGGACGCCCACTGTTGCCTCACTTGTCCTAGAGTTGACTGTGTGCTCCTTGAGGGCAGGGCCTGGGGCTGGAGGACCTTCCAAACCTAACACCCTGGAGCATTCACCATGTACCATACCAGGCATGGTTCCTGGTTAACTGAGAAGCCCTCAGCAAGGCATGAGGTGGTGTTATTATCCCCGCTATTTTATAGATAGGAAAACGGAGGCACGGGAATGTATTTTAAAAAATCAAAGGTCAAGTTACATTGGGAGGCTGTTATCAAATCAAATGTTAGAAATCAAAAATTACACAATGAATATTAAGGCTTTGGTAAACACTAAGGCAAAGCAACTCTTTGGCCATTCCCCACTTTGCTCACTGTATTATTCCTCCGCATGGTTTTCCTTTCAGTAAACTTTAGTCACGTAGGAGTGCATCTAAATTCTCTGTCAAGTGTGATGAGTAACACTGATTCTGTCATGGGACAAAAGGTACACATTATAGCTATTTGTATTTTAAACTAAAATGTTACAGACTAGGTAGGAAAATGGTTCATTGAAGACATTCAGACTAAAACAAACAAACAAAAAGCAACCTGAAAACAGAAACAAATAGCACACCGATCAGGAAATGGGAAGTCTTTTTAAGATCATGTATGAACTGAATGTGTGTATGTATGTGGTCACACATCCCCAAGCGAATCCTGACTCCAGCAGCCTTCCAAGCAGCATGTTTTGAGTCAGGCTGTGTATTAGTTTCTTGGGCCACCATAATAAAGCACCACAAACTGGCTGGCTAAGAACAACAGATACATATCGTCTCATAGTTCTTGAGTTCAGAAGTCCAAAGTCAAGGTGTGGGCAGGGCTACACTCCCTCTGGAAACTGTAGGGGAGGAATCCTTCCTTGCCTCCTGCTGGCTTCTGGGGGTTTGCTGGCAATCAGTTCCTTGACTTGTGGGTGCATCACTCCAATCTACTATTTTCACATGACCCCGTTTCCTCTGTGTTTGTCTCTGTGTCCAAATTTTCTCTTTTTATAAGGACATAGGTCATATTGGACCAGGGCCCACCCTTATGACCTCATCCTGATTACAGCTGCAAAGACCCTGTTACCAAAGAAAGTCACATTGTGAGGTACTGGGAGTTGGGACTTCCACCTAGCTTTTGGGGGGGACACAATTTCACCCACAACACGGTGCAAGGTCACATGTTTCAGTTACAAGTTCTTGCTTCCTGCACCTACGGAACTGGGAGGGTTGCATGGTGCCACCTTCTTCAAACTCACTCCATCTTTGGGCAATGACTTGGTTGGGTGCTGCCTGGGGAAGCCTGCCCGGGCACCCGATACTGTGATATCAAGTGCCTTGGATCCCAGGTGTCACAGAAGGCAGAGGTTCCTCCAGGTGACTGATGCATCTGATGGCTCACCAAGGATGGGGACCACCCAGAAGCCCTCGCGGCTCATCTTACAGGCTGTCCTTACTTTCCCTTCAGGCCAGGGGCTTTCTATGTTTACCCGACTGTGCAGTGTGCTTGTTCTTAAAATCGCCCTTAACTCTTTTTGGGATGAAACAAAGTATAAAAGTAAATTAATTGAATGGTAGTTTCCTGTCATGGTTTGGTGGCTTAATTAAACAGCAGCACTCAGACAGGCTGTGATTTCCAGGGGCTCCGTGTTGCCATGACAACCACGGGGCGCTGCGTCCCCCACGTGGCCCTTCCCCAACCACTGTTACCGCAGCTCCTCCTCATGCCTCAGCGCAGCCCCCACCCTTCCGGGAAGCCATCCCTGAGCCACAGACGGGCTTCCGGCGTTCTCCATGTTCCCCCACGGAATCCCGAGCCCCCTCTGTCGCTCCACTCAGCTCCTGGCTCTCCAGTTGTCTGGTCTGTCCTGTCTCTCTCTACACAGGGGGCTTCTCAAGGACAAGGGTCACACCCCTTCATCGCTTACTCCCAAAGCATCTAAGGCTGAACGGTGCCTTCAGGGAGGCACATTAGCGGCTGCTGGCAGACCAGCAAGTACGACTCCTGAAGACCCGCCTCTGGAGCTGCCGTCACATGTTGCTAGACATGCCTATTTAAATTTAAAATCAAAATTGAATTTAAATGAAATAAAATTAAAAAATCTAGTTCCTAAGCCCCAGTAGACACATTTCAAAGTGTTTAATAAACCACGTATGGCTAGCAATGGCTACATGGGACAATAGAACATTTCCATCATCACAGAAAGTTCTACTGGACAGTGCTGGTCTAAGAGGATCCCATGACTGGTGACCCCTGGGGGTACCCTTGGTGTTGGTCCATTATACTCAAAGCCCATCAGAGCTATGTCAACGACTATAGCCCTGGGAACAAAAGACAAAACGTAAGCAGTATGTCCCTCTGTTAGCATTGTGAGCAAATGCACCCTTACCAAACAGAGGAACATGAGCGGCATAACATATTTCCTCGCCAATCACTAAGTAAGTCTGGACCTTTCTATCTCTGTGCTTTCGCACATGCTGTTCCTCTGTCTGGTAGTCCACTCTTACAAGAACTCCTGCTGTCAATCCATTCTTCAGGTGTAAGCACATAAGCCCTCACATGCATAAAGCCTTTCTTCCCTTGTGCTCCCTTCAGAGTGTGTGTGTGTGAAACCTTCCTTCTCATAGTATATCCCATGTATTATTAAGTAGTGGCATCAGAATCTATGGGCAGATTCTGTTCTATAATTAGCAATTAGCACAGAAGGCAAAAATCAAGGAGAACCAAAACTGACCTTGAGATTCTCTTAAATCTGCCACAGAGCATGCACTCTTAGTTTAAGTTATACAGCCCCAATGCCAAGATTCTTAGGGGCACTGGAGTGGAAATCCTGCTGAGCTGCTAGACTAAGAAGGAAGAAGTAGAGGACTCACAAACAGATGTACAGGCATCTAAACCACAAGCCCTTTAAGACAGCCGCCACATTCCTGGCTGGGCAACAGTGCTCTGAATGGTTCCCGATGACCTGCATTATTTCCTCCAGTGGTTCTCGAAGTCTGCTCCCTGGGGCCAGCAGCATCCGTACCGCCCGGGAACTTCTTGGATGTGTAAATCTTCAGGCCCCACCCCAGACCTACTTGATCAGAAACTCTGACCAACAATTTGAGTTTTAACAAACTCTCCAGGTGATTCTGTTAATGAGTTAAATTTGAGAACCACAGGTTTACCTGCTCTGCCTTTAACACTTAGCCTCTAGAGCTTAGTAGGGCTTTTATTTTTTTTGCTATGTTTGCTATGTGAGGATGAAACAAGAGCATAGCTGGGAAAGCACCCAGCTCAGGGCCTAGCACATAGCGGCCCTGCCAGGAGTTTTTGCAGGACTGTAATCTGCACAGTCAGCCTGTTGCATTCTTTGAATGTGAGTCTGTGGAGCGGGGGAAGAGTTTGGCCACCTTCCTGCTGTCTCTCCCAAGTGATCTTTCTACTGAGCGGTATCATTCCGCCTCCTTTGGACGTTGGTCTCATCTCAGAGAAAGCAGGAGACGGAGTGCCCCCAGAACTTAGAGATCTACGACGCTCTCTGTCCCCAGGGGCTTTCGCCTCCTTACAGTAAGGGCTCTGTGTGAAGGAAGGGGAGTCTTTCCTGTGGCGGCGAGGGACAGGAGCGCTGATGGAGCCCGAGCCGCGTTGCCAGTGCTGTTTGTTTGTTCTTTTGTTCTAAGGGCTCTCTCAGTAGCCCAGCAACCCCAAACAACCCTACGAGGAGGACACAGGTATCATTCCCAATGTACATGGAAGAAATGGCAGCACACAGGATTGTACAACTCACTCACGGGTAGCTGGTTAGTATGACGTCCAGCCGAGAGTTGAACCTGCCCGGCTCCAGATGCTGAGGTTTAAGCACTGCTCCAGGCAGACCTTGTTTTATTGGGTTTTCTTGCATTGTGCTCGGCAGATACTGTGTTTTTTGCAAATTGAAGGTTTGTGGCAGCCCTGTGTTGAGCCAGCCTCTCAGCATCATTTTTCCAACAGCATTCGTTCACTTTGTGGCTCTGTGTCACACTTTGGTAATTCTCCCAATATTTCAAACTTTTTCATTATTAGTATATTTGTTATGGTGATCTGTGATCAGTAATTATGACTCCCTGAAAGCTCCGATGATGGTCAGCGGTTTTTAGCAACAAAGTATTTTTAAATTAAGGTATGTACTTTGTTTTTTAGACATACTACTATTGCATCTTTAATAGACTACAGCATGTTAACATAACTTTTATGTGCGCTGGGAAACTAAAACCTTCATTTGACTCGCTTTACTCTAATATTTGCTTTCTTGCGGTGCTCTAGAACTGAACCTGCAATTTCCAAAGAATGCCTGTATCTGCTGCCCCTCAAACGGGGTCAGGCAAACTTCGGAAGAAATGTTTGAAGGGGAAAATAAGGAGCAGGGTAATGTCCACCTGCGGGGAAAAGGTTAAATTAGTATTGTGGGATTCATGAAATAGAGTTATTGCATGGCCTGGTGTCTTGCCAATGGGTTTCAGTCCTGGGCAAGTTCGCTATGGATTCAATGTGACCAAAGAAATTGACAGCAAAACGTTCTTTGGGGTGAAAGGGTTTATTACCCGGCTTGTTCTTCTGGTGGTAGGTCGAGCACTAGCCTCTCTGCCTCCGCCCAGAGCACTGGGCTGAGCTCTCTCTACAGCACAATAATAGCTTATTGCCTACAGGTGTGGAAGTGGTAGCCTAGCAACAGGCCAGTTACAGCATCAGGTGGTTTAAGTTCAGTGAGGATCCTGGTCATAGGAACCCCAACTTCCCCACACCTGGCCAGTGAGTGGTCTGCTATAAGGTTTACCTGATCACATAAAAAGATGCTTAGATCTAAAAAATATGTGTACACACCCTAATTTTACACATACGTGAAAGGAATACGCATGTATAGAAAAAGACTGGCAGGTCACTGTAATAGTTTCTTAGAGTTGCTAGAACAAATTTTCACAAACGTGGTAGTTTATAACAACAGAAACTTATGTTTTTACAGTTTTGGAGGCTAGAAGTCTGAAATCAAGGTGCCGGCAGAGCCATGCTCCCTCTGAAGGATCTGGGGAGGAAACATATTTCCAAATAATGTCACATTCTGAGGTTCCAGATGAACATGGATTTTGGGGCACACTATTCAACTTAGTAAATCTGGCACCTAAAAATTCAAATCTGTCCCACAAGTCATGTCCCAAAATACATTCACCCCACTGTGATACCCACAAAGTCTTAAACCTATTCTGGGATCAACTTTAAGCCTGAAATTGCATTAAAAAATCCCAAATCTTATCTTGTAAAACACCTAAACCAATTATGAGAGAGAGATACTGGGGATGGTCTATCCAGGGGAAAATTTCCTCTCTCTCTGTGAACCTATGAAAACTAGAAACAAGTTATCTGCTTCTGAAACGCAGTAATAGGGCAAGGAAAGGATAGACGGGGGCATGTTCTGTTATACCACTGCCCCCCACCCACAGCCTCTGCCCTCGGACACTTATAAAATGCCAGGGACCAGATGGTAGCACCTCCTGGTACCGTAGTCATCCCAGAACCAAATGCCTCCTCTACTGCTTTCAATTCATGCCAATCCCTGTGTGTGGTTGATGACGTCACGTCGTGCTGTTCACTTTTGTGTTCCATTTCTCCTACCAATACGTCTGATTAAGAGTGTAAGTCACGTGCTCTCTGGCTTTTTTTTGTGCTAGAGGTTGATGAATTGAGCTGAATCCATTTGAAGCACAATGTTACAGTATTTAAGGCACAGATATTCACAATGGTTTGTGAATTGCCCGATTTTGCTACTATGAAATAAATTTCTTTAGCTTGCAAATACTTTCTGTCTCTTTTCAACTTGTCTTTGGTAAGGATTATGACTCTGCTTTTCCTTTGTTTCTCTTTGCCTGGTTGGCCTTTGCACATTTAAAAAAATTGTAACCTTTCTGAGTAACTTTTTCTAGATGTATTTCTATATGCAGGTGTATATCTGTATATTAGAGCAGTAGGGGTTTTTTTTGTAATTGGATGTTTTCCTTTTTAATAAGAGAGTCTCTCTATATTTATTAATTTAACTAGTATCTTCAGCCTCAATTCTGTCATATTTTATGGTATGCTGTTTTAAATCTTTTACTGTATTTTCTGACTTCTTTTGTGTGTGTTTTCTAATAACTAGAAGATTTAAATTTTGATTTAGTGGATTCTTTTTAAAGTAAATGTTTTTATTGAAGTGTCAGGTTGTGATTAAGTTTATGATGGCCTCTTAACTTTTTGTGTTTTCTCTGGAAAAGTTTGTGTAATATCAATCCCATTAGTGTTTGGAGAAATTTCTCATTGATGCCATCAGAGCTTGTAATTTTCTCTGTGAAAAGAGTTTAATTACATATTCAATTTTATTTAATAAATATAAGACTACTATTTTCTAGTCTCTCTTGAGATAATTTTTGAAAATGGTGTTTTTCAAGGAAATTTTCCTCCCATTCATCTAAATGTCTAAGTTTATTGTAAAATTATTTTTAGTATCTTCTCATCATTTTTTTAACATCTGTAGGACTATGTTGGTGTTTTTATGCTTTTTTTCCAACTTGCTTTCACTGGTCCTTGTTTTTGATTGGTAGGAGAATACCAATTTTATTAGTCTAAAAACTAATTTAGGCTTTAAAATTTTTTCTGTACTGCATATTATTTTTACATTGATTAATTTCTGTTTATTTTGATGATCTTTTTCCAGGTTTTTTGAAATTGTTAAAAGATAAACTGGGATATTTAAAAAATGTTAAGAGTTTATTTGAACTGGGGAGCACCAAACCAGAAGTGCTTAGGTGTGCTTCACTGACAGGAGCTGGGGAAAGACTTTCATAGAAAAGATGCAGAGCAAAGCCAGGAAGTTATTTGATTGGCTATAGCTTAAGCATTTGCCTTATTTGGAAAGCCTGGTTGGCTGTTTCTGACTGTTGTTAGGCTTTGATTTCTTAACCTTGAGGCATTTATAGGGTTAGGTTTTGGTTTGCTTAGGTAGGCAGGCAGGCTTCTAAGAAGTTAGAACCACTTCAGTCTTACATCCTCCTTTTAAAAATTGATTTAACAAAATGAATGCTTATATAATCAATTTTCAGCCTTTTTCCTCTTGTAATATACACACATAAGGCTATACATTTCTAAGCATGGCTTTAGCTAAATGTCATACTGTTTATTTTTCTTGTCATTTCATTTTAAATACTTTGTGTTTTCCATGGCATTTCTACTTTGACCTCTAGGTTACTTAGAAAAATCACATTTTCCTGGTAAACTGATCCTGTTATTATTATGATATGTTCTTTATATGTAACAATAGCTCTTGTCTTAAACTCTTCCTCTGATTTAGCACAGCTACTACAGCTTACTTATGGTTATTGTTTGTATCATAAGTTTTTTCTATCCTTTTATTCTTTCTGAGTCCCTATATTTAAAATGTCTTTTATAAGCAATATAGAATTTGATTCACTTTAATCAAGCCTGAGAGCCTTTTTGCCTTTTAATTATTTAGCCCTGTAATTTAATAATTACAGATATATTTAGTTTTAAATCAGCTAACTTCCTACTCATTTTTCTATTTGTCCTATATTTTCTTTGTTTCTTTATATTTCTCCTGTCTTGACTTCTTTTAGATCAACAGTTTTTTGGGCATGTTATTGCTATGTCATTCCATGTCCTTCCTTTTATCATTGGTTGTGTATTTTTTTTACTATTCACTTATCTTAGAGATTTCAACATGCTTCTTTGACTTTTTTAGCATCTCCCTAAATTAAGACTTCCGCCATTTTCCAGACAGTTGCAAGGACCTTTGGACACTTTCATTCCATTACCTTCTTCCTGACATTTATACTTTTGTGGTCATGTATTTTAATTGAGCATATATTTTAAACTCCTCAAAAAAATCTCCAATCTCAGTATTTATATTTACCCTCACTTTTTCCTTTTCTGGTTTACTTCATTTCTTCCTATACCTTTTGCTGAGATCAATTTCTGTCTGACTTTTAGAAAGTAGAAGGAAGAATTTCTTTGGTTGTCAGCCTCTCAGGTTTTTTGTTTGTTTGTTTTTGCTTTTGTTTTTAACATGACTTTATTTTTCCTTCATTTTTGAATGGTATTTTTCCTGGGTAGAGAATTCCAGGTTGGCAGTTATATTCTTTCAGTACTTGAAAGATGACAGTGCATTTCTTTGGGCTTTCATAAGTTCTGTTGAAAATTATCTAGAAATGTTACTGTGTCTTTGAATGTAAGGTGTTTTTATTCTTTTCTTCTAATTTAAAAATCCTTTTAAGTCTCACCCTTTACCATTGGTCTTCA
This sequence comes from Smutsia gigantea, assembly GCA_032199065.1. NCBI lineage: Eukaryota > Metazoa > Chordata > Mammalia > Pholidota > Manidae > Smutsia > Smutsia gigantea. The sequence continues at coordinate 11,344 of JAVSCE010008511.1, read as the reverse complement.
ATCTTTTGATGATATGCCTCGGTGTGATTTTCCTTGTCTTTGTACTGTCAGGAGCCTGTGACTTGATACCTAGCACCACTTTTGGAAAATTATAAGCCAGGTTTTCAGCAGCCACATTGTCTCTCTTCACTCTTTCTGGGACTTGAATCCCATGCATGTTGGACTTTTCCACCACATCCCAAGTGTCTCTTACGCTCTTTTGTATTTGCTGTTTTTTGTTTTTCTTTTCATGACTTCCATTTGGATATTTCCAAATGGCCTCTTTTCCAGTTCTCTAATTCCCTCCTCCCTATGTAATTTGCTGTTTTTCTCATGGGCTACGTTTAATCTGAGACAAACCAGTGTGTCATAGCTGGAGATATCTCTAAATTATTTAAAATTAGTTGGTCATTTTTATCTCATTTGCTTGCTTTTCTCATTTCTTTTTCCCTTTTATTGTATTTTCAGCTACATCTCTTCTCATGTGTGCTGCATCTATTTATCTATTCTTTGCTTCTGTAATTGTTTTGCTTTGTATTTCCACTGCTTTCCTACATGCTGCCAACTCATATTCCATCTTCCTCTGTGCCTCACCTGATCTTTCCTGAGCTCTTGAACCTGTGGCTTTGTGCTCTTCTTTTTGTGAACAAATCATTCATTCATTTCTTTCTAAAATTTCTGGTATTATGCTTAGTCAACTTTTCATCTGTTCTGTGGCAATAGACTTTTTGGTTATTGTTCTTCATGTGCTCCACTTCCCTACTGTTACTTTCATCTTTTTCTTTATTGTGCTATCTTTGTCTAGACTGTGTGACTTTAATAATAATTAGTACTCTTTCATAAAGAGATGAATTATTCCTGGAGGTTTAGATTGAATAGGAGCCACTGCTATTTTCCAGGCTACAGATGGTTCTGTGTGTAAGAGGTTTTTACCCATTATTTCTCCCCATTCAAGTGAGAGAAGCATGGCAGGACTGCTCACATCTGGTGCCTCGCCTTGGGAACGCAAACATAGCTTGTCTGTGTCCTTCCTCATTCACTCCAGCCTTTCTTGTATGTCAAGACTTTGGATTTAACCACTCTACAGATCTCCAGCCACAGACCTGTACACTGTTCCCATTGTCCCAAAAAGAGATTGTTGGCTTTGTTCCTAGGGTGTGTCATTTACTTTAAGGAACTCGGCTTTCCTGGATTTGACTGATGTTTCCAATCGTGGATATCCTCTCATTATCTTCCCACATGGCTACTTGACCTTTGCTGCGTTTGGAAGCCCTTCCTTATCTATTTTGGTTCAGGGTTACAGATGTTTCTTAATTTCTCTTAAGATAGAGTGTTGTTCCTGTTTCTTTTTCTTCTTTTTGCTTCTTGGTGATTTTTCAGAGAAGAAGGAACCTGCTGTATCTATGCTGCATTTTAAAACCAGAAGACTCGCCCCAGGGAGTCTTTTGCATACAACATTATTTTTAGTTTCAGTTCTGTATCACATGTAATCTTTCAAGCATCATATTAAGTGGTGATTAGGGAACTGAATTCAAATTTAAATTCAATCTTGCCCAATGCTACCAATGCAAGTAATTCAATTGGAGTGACAGTCACATCATCAGAAACTGTCACACATGGTTAAACTCGCGTAAGTACACGCAATGACAACCTTATCACAGTCTACTCCTCTGCCCAGCAGCTAGTAAAAATATAAAAATGTGGGAAAACGGTGTATGGCATTTCACTGGGCCTGAAGAATGGTGAGACTCCCACTGACTCGTGGAGGAAGGTGAGGAAGGTGAGTTCCTTCCTTGGAGCAGCAACAGCTTTTGCAAAGGCTGAAATTTTAGAATGGGTTTAGAAATCAAATAGCAAATAGTTCAATTGGGAAGGAAAACAGTGTTCTTCAGCATGTGGCCACTTCTTTTTCAACTGGTTTGAAGCCAATTCTATAACTTAGAAATGAGCTGACCCTCAACTTTCCAACAAACCTGTGGGCTTATTTTCCACAGAACAACGCTGAAATACTCCAACCAGGCATTCAAAGCCCTCCTCCCCCATGAAGATAAAACTAAACTGGAGGAAGACAAATCCCTTCCATTCTGTTTCAATAGCATTCTACTCTTCCCCTACTGTGTATGGCTGGTGTGTGCTGTTCATTAACCATGCCTTTGCCCTTTCCTATATCTGTGCCATTGCTCCCTTTGACTCCTCCACTTGGAATCCTTCTCTTCCTGGATGACCAACTCTGCTGATAAAAATCCTACTTATCATTTGCATCCCTACAGGCCTTTCCTGGTTCCCCAAACAGATACGAACTTGTTCTCTATGTCTTGGACTGCATTTTTCACAATCTCTTCAAACCAGGTACCTCTTCCCGGGGAGACAAGGACTATTATTACTCTCACACCTCAGCTCATCCCTCTGCCCTTGGGAAAGTGTCTCCAAAATTAACCTTCATACTCCCTCTCTCCTGGTTCCCTCTGTCTGACCTGAATTTCCATGCTCAGTTGGACTCTCAACTTTTTTCCTATACATTTCTTACTTAGAGCTGGAACTTTCAGCTCTGTCCCCAACTGTGTCTTGGTTTTCCTAGCTCCTGGTTGAGAAGATGCATATATTTCCTTGATACTACTGGACTAACACACCTGTAAACAAGTTCCCAATTTCCAGTGCCTTTCACCCCAGTGGCCATCACTATGCCCAGGCCACCATCCCCCAGATGCCCACTGAGTATCACTAGCCAGGATTTAGCCTTTGGGTTATGTCTTTAACCTCATAGATGCTGAATATTTTTCTTGGATATTAATTCTCTGAATGTTTGGCTCCTGAGGGTGGATCCTGCAGTATCAAGTACAGTGCCTTGCATGCAGAAGAGCTCAGGAGACAAGTACTCAGTGCTGCTTGAATAAGGCACTCTAGGGTGACATGTTTACCTCCCATTGGGTCCCAGCATTGGTCACACTGTGGGATGCTGCCCACCTGTAACCAGGCTCAGGTCCCCTCTGTCTGGAAAGGTTGATAGTTTCCACTTTCAGAATGAAAAGGGCCAAAGGTCTCCCAGTGGCACAGTGAATGCACATTTTCTGGATATACCTCCCTGGCTGTGCCTCTAGGATGCCCCAGTCTCCTCTCTTGCCTCTCTCAACTTGTACTTAACTCTCAGTCACACCAGAAAAAAGAGACTCCCCCAAGCTAGTCTGTAGGCAACCTGAGGCCAAGCACTGGGCCTTCTTATATGTCTGTGTCTCATCAGGGCCGGGTGTGTGCCCAGCCCAGAGTTTTGCACTCATTAAAGTCATGGGTTGAATGTTTTTGTGCCCTAGCTGTGCCTCCCATTCCTGCCATGCTTGTTTTCTGTGGCTGACAGAATTTTTCCTTTTTCTGTTCTTTAAACTTCTGCCAGAGCCCTTAAGAGCATTTGCATTTTTAATTTTACTTGTTGATGTGTTCTCCTTTTATTATCGATTAGAGAAAGGATGGAAAACAGAAGGGCCTGTGAAGAGATTGATGGCATCACTCAGGGGTCACACAGACAAACTTCTGTTTGAACCCTGCCGTGTTTGTCCTGTAGTTGCAGTCAATGTGTCATTTGGGGCTGTAATCATCTGAAGGCTTGACTGGGGCTCACAAGATGCTTCATCCTTGAGGCTTCAGTTCCTTACCAGGTGAGATTCTTCCTGGACTGCTTGAGTGCCCACATGACATGGCAGCTAACTTCTCCAAGAGCAGCAAACCAAGAGAGAAAAGGCAGAAGATATATATCTTTTATGACTAGCTTTAGAAGTGGTATACCATAATTTCTACCATATTCTCTTGGTCCCCTGGACCAATCCTGACTCAGTGTGGGAGGCTGGGACTGCAGAAGAGCATGTATACCAGGAAGCAGGGACCCCTGGAGGCTGTCTTCCACACCTCTTTAGAGTGTGTCTTTCTGCAAGTCACTTAACCTACCTAAGCCTTTGTTCCCTCATTTATAAACATACAGTACTTATCTCACAGGGACTTGTGAGGATTAAATGTTTATAAAGAGCTTTGAATTGTCACAGGGTCCCTGCCACCACCCTGACATCACCCAGGACCCTTCCAAGAAAGCCAGTTGCAGCTTCTCTCCATGAGATCCTCCAATCCTCTGCTGTCATTTCTTCTTCTCCTCGTCCTTCTCCCTCCACACCAGCGGGAAATGTTTCTAACATGGCAGAGATGGGAATGAGTTCCATTTCTCAAACTTCTCTTCTTCCAAACATAATGTCTATGCTTTGGTCCTCCACACTCCCTGGACCCAGGCTTTGGAAACCAAAGGTCAGGAAAAGTATCACTGGTATTTTTCTTCCTTGTCCTATCATATCCCACTCACGTTGGAGCTCATCATTTGCTTGGGAGGAATCCCAGGAAAGTAAAAAACACATTCATTGTTTATGAAATCTTATTTCATTAGATTGTTAAACAGAGGACAAAATAGGGTTTTGGAGGAGTGGCTCCTAACCTTGACTGGCTTTGTGGAGGAGGTGACAGTTAAGTGCAAATGAGTTACCTGCTGCGTTAGTTTCCTATGGCTGCCCTGACAAAGTGCCCTACGCTGGATAGCTTAGAAAGCAGAACGCTTTTCCTCTCTTTAAAAAAATTTAACAGAGATAATATAAAAACTTACTCTAAATTAGGAGTGAAATTTCCTCTCTCAAACTTATTATTGAGAAAAATAGCATCAGCCAGGAGCTTGAGACTAATGAAGGGAAGTTGCTCCCTAGTTTGGAAAACTTATTCTTGTCCAGAGATGGCCTCCCTTTGCAGAAGCCACCAACACAAGTTTGCCTTGTTTTATTTCTAAAGAGGGGCATAAGATGAACCTCAAAAACGTGTTGCCGCAAAGAAGCCAGACATAAAAGAGGACATTTATATGAAATTCTAGAAGATTCAAAACTAATCTAAAGTGACAAAAAGCAGATGAGTGGTGGCCTTGGGCCAGGGTGGGGGAGAAGTGACTGCAGAGGCGGGAAGGGACTTTCTGGGGGAAAGGATGTTCTAGATCATGCCTGTGACAGAGGTTACACAGATATATACATTTGTCAAAACTTATTAAGCTATACATTTATTTATATGTAAATTATACCTCAGTAAAACTGATTTAAAAGCAAGAACAGACATGCATCTGGAGCTAGGATCTGAATGGACATAGGATAGGAATACTTGAGGAACTAAGATTATATATATACATATATATATAAATATCTATGTTTCTTTTTTGTTGTTGTTTCTGTATTTTCCTTAAAGAACTTTATCAAAATATAATTTATGTACCATAAAATTTACCTGTTTTCAGTGTAATAACTTATTACATTTAAATTAATAATTTAAGTTAAATTGAACAAATGACTTTTAGTAAATGTACAGAGTCGTGCAACCTGCACCACAATTAGGACATTTCCATCCCCCTGATAAAAGCCCTCAGACCCATTTCCAGTTAGTCCCCGATGGGGTATATATTTTATTGTGACTTTTGGAGAAGTGGCTGAGTACCTTAAGGTGGCTGAGCTCATTTGCCAAGGACCCCCTGGAAGACTCCAACCTCAGTGGGCTTGGCTTTGGGTGTGGCGTCACTCAAAGGCCTGAGGGGTCCCCAATGCTCTCCCTTTGTGCTTTAGGGTTTTTGGTAAATGCAGTCCTAAGCATGTTCTCTGTGTTCCTCCGTGAACCCCCATGGGTAGGCATACACAAACCTGTGGTTGTCCTTCAGGCATGCCCTGCTGCCGTCTGAGCCCCAAGCTCTGCCACAGCAGAGCCCCCTGACCTTAGCTGCCCCTGCCTGGCCCACCTGCTTTCCTTTCGTGCCCCAGGCTGTGGCTAGCCAGGGCTCAAGTGCACAGCCTCTGTTCCTGCCAGCTGCCTGGGAACAGGCCCAGGAGGAGCCTGTCCTGCCACTTAGCTGTTGCTGGAAGAAGTGACAAGAGCAGGGCTGAATATCCCCAGGACAACACGAATAAGTGGAGGGAAACAACAGGAAGGATCATGATGGGCTTGGAGCAAAAATCAGCCCCACTTTGGACAACGGTTGCGTTTAATCTGCGAGGGCTGACCCACACCCAGCACTATGTGGTAACACTGCAACCTGAATCCATGGAATCAAGGGCAGAAAGTTGGCAGGAAGGTGAGGACAACCTAGGCCTCTCCACAGAAGGCCAAAGGTAGGGGAAGAGCTCAGGGTTTACATTTTATGTGCTACTCGGGATTCTACTGATGGACGTTAGCAACAAAATAAACCTAATTTCTTCTTATATAGACTATCACAAATCTAAGAGTATGTGTTAGAGCTCCTTCACAGGAGAGGGTGAGCCAAGGCTCTTTGTAAGGGAGTCTGTCACTGGTCTGCATTGTTCTCAGCTGCAGAGCAGCCATAGGACTGGCGTGCGTTGGAGAGCAGTGACCGGCTAGTGGCCCCTGGAGTGCTACTTTTAGCATTGCAGATGCGTCTTTAAAATGTCAGAGTGTTGGCACTATGTTAAATGCGCACACTTAACGAGTTGCACAGGACTCCTTGGCTCAGCAAGTTACTTACACAGACTCTGTGTTGGGTCCTTGTATCGAAGCTGGCGACAGCACTGGCAGAGCCTGGTGTAAGGTGTGACTGTGGGTCCCTTTGTTTAGAAAAGAGGAAATGGCTTTTTCCTTTCTTTTGTGGTCTCTGTCTCTCTCTTGACCTGATAAGGTTTTAAAATTTTTCCATTTAATGTGGAGCTCCATAGGGTATGGGGATTCTCATGGGCAAAGGAAGACCCTTAAAGATACCTAGGGCCCCAAACCACAGTTAGGTGCACAGATCAAGTGGGCTTGACCTTGACTCTCCCTGAGCCATGAACAGCCCTCAGCAGGAGTGGAAGGGAGCAAGGGCTGCTGGGCGGGGCTGCGGGAGTGCGCAGCTAAGCCTGGGGTGGCTGGGAGGCAGCATAGGTGGGATGCTGAGCTGAGGTTCTGTAACTCTGGGGAAAGGAAATCTCAGGGCAAAATAACTCTAAAACCAAAATCAGTCAAAGGGAGAAATAAAGTTTAAAACCCATTTATTGCTTACAAACTGCAGTCTGGGGCTGTTTCTCTTTCCTGCTCTGGCAGAAGCAAACCAGCCCTCCCTCTAACCTCTCAGGTTCAGATAAGCCCTCAGTTGCCCTGGTAATTACCCATTGATATGGAGATGAACTACCTCTATCCACCCACTGAGGAACACCTGTTGATATGCAGATACACTAAAGCCAGGCGAGATATTCTGGAAATATTACAATTTTACCCACAAGCTCTAAGCCCCTGGAGTATGTTCCACTGTACCCTTGGACTTCACTTACAAAACACAAATTCAGTGATCAAATTATCACGAATTTCAAGATGTAGCCACACAACACTAAGTCCCGCAGTGCTCACACAGACCCCCCTTCTGAGTACCACACACGACTGGTAGGTCTAAGGAGATGATGGCCTTGATTGCTGTTTATTCTTTATCATTTCTGTCCAACTTCTCATTGGCAGGATTGGCATCCAAATGTGCCAAGAGCCCCTGAGACGAACCGCAAGAATGAGATTCTGGATGGGAGCTGGGTAGATAGTGGCTTTTCTACTTGCTCTTTGGAAAACTCAATCTTTGTGAATCTAATTATCTTTATCTGTATAATGAACATGTAAATAGCTTCTAATCAGAGATGTTGTGAGGGCCAAATGAAATAAGAAGAAAACACATGATTACATTTATGGTTTGATTTTTTTTGAGTCTCTGCATCAAGCAAAAGGCCAAAATTTGGGAGAAAATTTCTTTGAGCCCATGCTCCCTACATAATTTCTGTGGGTGGTGCTAGGCATATGCAATATTTTGATTCAATGATATTTACCTTCCAGGTCTCCTTTTCCTTTTCTGTGTCAGCTTTCCTCCAAGTCATAGCACACTCCTTTCTGCCCACAGCCTGCTATCTCATTCAGTGTCATCCCACCTGGACTGCACACCCTAGGCAGATACCTATGGTTCAGATTCTCTTGATTGTCATCAAAACATACCTGGTTAGTGTCCCATCTGCTTAAGACTATGCAAGGTCTTCAGAGAGATAATGTGATGATGTCATTTAAGTTAAATTTCCACTTTAGATTGTAGACATTGATGTTATTTGCATTTGAGCAAATAACATCAATGTCTTAACCCAAGAAGTAGATCAGCTAGGACTTTCAGAACCTTAAGGTCAACTGGGGAGATATTTATGAATAGCTGAGGACACTGCATAACAGAGTTATGAATACAGCTGGCCTGCCTTTAGGGTAGAATAACCTTCATCCCAGAGAACAGCTGTAAGAAGAGAGTGAGCATGAGCTGGCTGAATACCTGCAGAGCTTCTGGGCCAGAAGTACAGTTTCCAGGCCCAGAAGTTGAATTTGACCCTCTGACAGGTCTTGTTTGGTTGGTATTTCTTGTTTTTTCATTTCAGTGCAGATGCAATTAAGTGGTGTCAGCCTTCCTGGTTCACTGGAAGCTCCACCCTCCCTATTGTCTGAACTCTGCGCTCTTGGCTGGGTCATTCATCCTTATTTTAGAGTAAGAAATTGGTCTGATTAAGTGAAAGGCTAAGAACCTGCCCCAACAGGGCTCCACCTTTGCCTTTCAGATCCTTTGCCAATTCTTTGCATGCTGGCCCAGGTGTGCCTTTCCCTCCAATGGTCAGTACCTGGAGTCTGCCTGGCCTGGTGTTTACCTATCTAACCTAGGTATTAGTTTCCTAAAGGTGGTTATAAAGTGGGTGGTTTCAAACAACAAGAATTTATTCATAGTAAAGGAGGCTGGAAGTCCAAAATCAAAGTGTCAGCAGGGTTGGTTCCTTTTGGAGGCTCTGAAGGAGAAATTGTTCCATGCCTCTCCTAGCTTCTGATGGGTTGCTTGCAATTTTTGGTATTCCTTGGCTTGTACATGCTCCAGTCCAACCTCTGCCTGTCTTTATAAGGCATGTTCCCCTCTAGGTGTGTATGTGTGTGTATCTGTTTTCTCTTCTTATAAGGATATCAGTCATTGTATTAGGGCCCATCCTAATCCGGTATGACTTCATATTCACTGATTATATTTGCAAAGACCCTATTTCCAAATAAGGCCACATTCTGAAGTTCCAGTAGACATGAGTTTTGGGAAGACACTGCCCAACCCAGTATCTCTGAGCTAAAGAAGAACCCGGAATGCCTAGGAATTTATATCCTTCCAACTTCTTTGTGAGGAGGGAGGTATAAATATTCCACTTCCTGACTACATAATTTGTAGGGCCCAGTGCAAAATGAAAAGGTAGGGCTCTGTGTCAAAAGAAATCACTGAATTTCAAGATGGTGAGAGCAGAGCCTTAAACTAAGCCTGGGGCTCTTCTGTGTGTGAAGCTCTGTACGACAGCTTATGAAACTGACCCTGTCCTTATCTCTGATCAGGACATATCAGGGGGGATACTTGCACTGTCTCCACTGCTCCCTGCAGGTGGGAGCCAAAGTTACCTTCTGTTCTAATGCTCCCTTGCTTGGCCTCCCTCACTACCCAGTCCCACTTCCTCATTCCCCTACTGGTTACTTGCTTCATTGCATCCCTGTCCTCCAAGTTCCCATCTCTGGTCTGGGAACTGAATGTCAGCCAGTCAGACATAGGGCTGCTCTAATAGATGACCTTTGAAAAGACCACTGCGGAAGCAACATACTCCAGTGTGGGAAGGTTGGTCTCCACTCTTTGTCTACTCTAAAGATGAACTTCCAAGAAAAATCTACAGATGTACCAGGGACTTCTAGGAAGACAGAGTAGGTATACTTGCTCCAACCACTAAGTACAACTGAAAAACATTGACTACGTACAAAACAAACATAAGAAGACTCTGAAAGATGGAGAGAAGGCAGACTAGCTTGGAATGACTTCCTAGCTAGTGAGCTCCTTGGATTGTACTTTATTTTATTTTATATTTTGCTTCATACATTCCAGACTTAGAGGAGAAGAAGCCGGAAACCTGGAAATGCTAATGGTGTGACAAAATTGAAAAATCCTCAACAGAGCCTGCTCTTTCTAGCCAAAGCACTGGGAAAAGGACAGCCTACAAGACAGGATACTTTTGGATAATAACTGCTCTACTCCAGCTAAATACTACCAAAAACCAACCAATCAACCAAACAAAAGAACCCTGTGACCCAACTCCCCACTATTCCAGCAAAGGCTGAGTGGGGAGCTAAGACATCAACCTTCATCAGGTATAAAGAAGTGCCTCAGTCCTCTTGCCCAGGTGGTGTTAGAGAAGTCTAGTAGAGAGTCAGGGTGTTCATTATTGCCCAGTGTAAACAAGGCCACCCCCAGATGGTATCAGTGGAGGCCATGTTCCTCCCAGCCAGTGAGGTACATCCTAGTGGGGAGCCCGAATTTCCACCCCTTGACCATTGAGTGTTTAAGGTGGCCCAGTGGGGGACCTGGACTCTACTCTCACCTGGCAGTAAAAAGGAGGCGACCTCACTTCTGTTGGAGTGATGTCAAAAGAAGCCAACTAAAACAGGTTTAGATAAGATTCAGGGAACATAACATAATACCCAAAATGTTCAGGATTCAATAATACATCACTCATCATTTCAAGAACCAGAAATATCTCAAACTGAATTGAAAAAGACAATAGATGCCAATACCAAGATGACAGAGATGGTAGAGTTATCTGATAAAAAATATTTTAAAGCAGCCATGATAAAAATACTTCAATGAGCAATAATGAACATGCTCAAAACAAATGGAAAAGTAGAAATTCTCAGCAGAGAAACAGACAGTTTCAGCCAATAAATGGAAGATATAAAGAAGAGTCCAATAGAAATTTCACGACTGAAAAGTACAATAACCAAAATTGTAATAGATAGGCCTGACAGCAAAATGTATGAAAAGGACATGTGAATTTGAAGATGGAACAATAGGAATTACTCAGTCTGAGCAACACAAGAGGAGAAGGCTGAACAAAATCAACAGAGCCTCTGGAACCTGTGGGACTATAATCAAAGATTTAATACTTATCTCATTGGATTCCCAGAATGAAAGGAGAAAGAAGACAGGGCTAAAAAAAAGTCCTGGAAGAAATAATGGCTGAAAAAGTCCCCAAATTTGTCAAAAGATATAAAACTACAGATTGAAGAGGTTTAGAAACCCTAAATACAATTAACACAAAGAAATCTACACCAAGGCACATTACTGTATAGTCAAAGTCTGAAAATGAAAGAGAAAGATTTTTAAAAATCTTGAAAGCAGCCAGAAAGAAACAACATCTTATCTATGGGGGGAACAACAATCTGAGTGACAATAGATTTCTCATCAGAAACCATGGAGACTAGAAGGAAGTGTACAATATTTTTCAAGCACCAAGAAAAGAACTGCTAA
>JAVSCE010008510.1:0-32815 GCA_032199065.1 Smutsia gigantea | reverse complement strand
TATGATTTTATTTTCTCTGGTGACATCTTTTTAGCCTTAGGACTGCTTCCATCTAGAGCAGTCCATTTAAGATATCCTGTAGTGGTGGTTTATGAGAGGCAAACTCTCTCAACTTTCATTTGTCTGGAAATTGTTTAATCCCTCTATCATATTTAAATGATAATCGTGCTGGATACAGTATTCTTGGTTCGAGACCCTTCTGTTTCATAACGTTAAATATATCATGCCATTCTCTTCTGGCCTATAAGGCTTCTGTTGAGAAGTCTGATGATAGTCTGATGGGTTTTCTTTTGTAGGTGATCTTTTTTCTCTCTCTAGCTGCCTTTAATACTCTGTCTTTATCTTTGATCTTTGCCATTTTAATTATTATGTGTCTTGGTGTTCTCTTCCTTGGGTCCCTTGTGTTGGGAGATCTGTGGGCTTCCGTGGACTGCGAGACTATTTCCTTCCGCAGCGAGGGAAAGTTTTCAGCAATTATTTCTCCAGAGACACTTTCTATCCCTTTTTCTCTCTCTTCTTCGTCTCATACTCCTATAATGCGAATGTTGTTCTGTTTGGATTGGTCACACAGTTCTCTTAATATTCTTTTATTCCTAAAGATCCTTTTATGTCTCTCTGCCTCAGCGTCTCTGTATTCCTGTTCTCTGATTTCTATTCCATTAACAGTCTCTTGCATCTCATCTAGTCTGCTGTTAAGCCTGTCGATTGCTTGTCTGATTTCTGCCTTGTCTTTCCTCACTTCCCTCACTTCTTCCCTCAGCTCTTGCACATTTCTCTGTAGATCCGTCAGCATGGTTATGACTTTTATTCTAAATTCTTTTTCAGGAAGACTGTGCATTTCCATCCCTTCAGGCTCCCTCTCTGGGGTTGTCTGGTTGATTTTGGTCTGAACCATATTCCTCTGTCTTTTCATGGCTATAGAAGTGGTCGCTGGTAGTTGCCACGTATGTCAGCTGGGCTCTTTAAGACTTCAAAAAGAATAAAAGAAGAAAAAAAGGAAAGAAAAGAAAAAACAAAACAAAACAAAAACCAAAAAACAAAACAAAACAAAATGCCCACCGGGAGTAGATCCTGTGGGGATGCTGTAGGTGGCGCTGTTGCCCCACTATTCCGCAGCCATGCCCACGCTGCTCCGCAGGGCCCTTTATCACTCTGGCCATGGTGGGAACGAATGGGAGGCTGTTGATCTCAGTGAGAAGTGTTAAGTACGGCCACGCTTCCCCAGTCGCCAGGTAAGGCGTCCGAAACTCCCCAGAACTCCCAGCCTGCTGGGCTGAGTGTGCTGGGGCAATCCGGCTCCTCCGCTGGGCTCCTGTCTCTTTAAGACCACTGAAGAAAGCGCGTGCTTTTTTTTTTTCCTTCCCGGGAGCCGGCTGCAAGCACCCTGGCGCGTTCCCCGCTCAGATCCTGCCCCTCTGTCTCTCCAATCTCCGCTGCACTGCGTGATGTGGGTCAGCGCTCCCCGCGCAGATCACCGGGGCTGGCTACTACTTCGCGGGGTGCACTTCCACTCCCTCCCGGCTCTGAATCCTCTCCTCCCGCCGGTGCGCTGGGGTGGGGGAGGGCTCGGGTCCCGCCGGGTTGCGGCTCCGTATCTTACCCGCCTCTTGGGGTGCCGAGTCCTCTCGGGTGTAGCTGCACGCTGTGTGCTTTCCTGTGTATTCTGGTCTCTCTTTTAGGAATAGTTGTATTTGCTGTATTTTCGTAGATAAATATAGTGTTGGGAGGAGATTTCTGCCGCCCTGCTCACACCGCCATCTTCCCGGAAGTCAATGGTACTTTTTGAGTCACACAAAATGCAGGAATGTGTTTTCCTTTTAAAAAGTAGGAACACAGAAATTCAGATGGCCAACAGGCACATGAAAAGATGCTCCACATCGCTAATCATCAGAGAAATGCAGATTAAAACCACAATGAGATATCACCTCACACCAGTGAGGATGGCCAACATCCAAAACACAAACAACAATAAATGTTGGCAAGGATGTGGAGAAAAGGGAACCCTCCTACACTGCTGGTGGGACTGCAAATTAGTTCAACCATTGTGGAAAGCAGTATGGAGGTTCCTCAAAAGACTCAAAATAGAAATACCATTTGACCCAGGAATTCCAATTCTAGGAATTTACTCCTAAGAATGCAGCAGCCCACTTGAAAGGACAGATGCACCTATGTTTATTGCAGCAGTATTTACAATAGCCAAGAAATGGAAGCAACCTATGTCCATCAGTAGATGAATGGATAAAGAAGAGGTGGTACATGACAATGGAATATTATGCAGCCATAAGAAGAAAAAACAAATCCTACCATTTGCAAATAACATGGATGGAGCTAGAGGGTATTATGCTCAGTGAAATAAGCCAATAAAAGACAAGTATCAAATGATTTCACTCATATGTGAGTATAAGAACAAAGAAAAACTGAAGGAACAAACAGCAGCACTCACAGAACCCAAGAATGGACTAATAGTTACCAAAGGGAAAGGGACGGGGGAAAATGGGCAGGAAGGGAGGGATAAGAGGGAAAAAGGGGCATTACGATTAGCAGATGTAATGTTGGGGGGGCACGGGGAGGGCAGTACAACTCAGGAAGACAAGTAGTGATTCTATAGCATCTCACTACGCTGATGGACAGTGACTGTAATGGGGTTGGTGGGGGGGACCTGATGAAGGGGTAGTTTAATAATCGTAATATTGCACATGTAATTGTAAATTAATGATAATAAAATAAATTATAATAAAAAAAAGGAAGGTAACACTAGTGTGCTTGCTAATAACTCCTCTTGCAATTGGATACTTATCTGAAATTCAGTAATAAGCCAGTTGGATGTTCAAGATGAGAAAAACCAGTTCATTGGATATTGTATTTGTTTTGGACATTCCAAACAGAAACTTGTTAAGGGATGCTTTATAAACATTTCTTATGTTGTTTCTAATTGTTGCTACTGTCAAGTGTATTTTAATAGGGTCTTAAGTGCTTTTAACAGCCTTTATTTTTCAGTTCGAAATATCAGATAATTCTAAATTAAAGTAACTTGAATAACTTAATAGATACAATGGAATTTTGTGAGAATGACATTCAAAACCAATAAGGTGGTATAGGCTGTAAAATCTGGTGATTTGCTTGTCTTTTGTGTTCATTTTGTTGCCTCAGGCAGGAGCACCAAGAAGAGAGACTAGAAAAATAATTTTTTTCTTTAACTTATAGCAGCACTTTCCTATGAGATATGAAAGCTGAATGTTGGGTTTTATCCCAGTTGATTCCAAACAACTAAAGCTGATAAGAGATCATGAATGTCCCCAATACACAGACCCCTATTAGAACTGATGATGAACAATAGGACATTTTCCTCTTCTGAATAAAGATTTCATTTTACTTAAAAAAACCCCAGCATATCATAAAATTCTGTATGTGTGTGTGTGTGACCTACAGTCCCATGAGTTTTAACTCTTGTATAGATTTAAGGAGTTACCTTTGTAATCAGGATATATATATTACATCACACTCCAAAATTTCTTCCTGCTGCTCTTTGGTAGTCAAATACTTCCCTCACTCCAGTCCTTGGTATCTCCTGATCTGTTCTGTTTCTATATTTCTGCTTTCTCTGGGATGTTATATGTATGCAATCATAGGCTATAGAGCCTTTGAAGCTAGCTTCTTTGACTCAGTTGTAATCCTTTCAGATTCATTCATGTTATTGCACTTGTCATAATTTGCTTAATTCATGAATTGTGGTCCACTGTATGACTATAACTCAGTTTGATATTCATTCACTAGTTGAAGGATATTTGTTTTTTTCCCTTCAGTTTTTGGAGATTATGAAAAAAGCCGCTATAAATATTTATGTACATATTTTTATATGAGATAAATTTTCATTTCTATAGGATAAATGCCTAGAAGTACAATTGCTGCATCATATGAAAGGTATATGTTTTATTTTTAAAGAAACTACCAAACTGTTTTCCAAAACATCTGTAGCATTTTGCATTCCCACCAACAATATAAAAGAGTTCTAGGTCCTCTATATCCTTGTCAGCGCTTGGCATTGCTAATTTTTGAAATTTACTCACTCTGATAGGTTTGAAGTGATATCTCACTATAGTTTTAGTTTGCATTTCCCTGAAGATTGATGACCTTGAGCATGTTACATGCTTATTTTCCATCTGTATATCTTCTTTGGTGGAGTGTTGGTTCAGATATTTTGCCTAATTTTTAAAAATTAGATTATTACTGAGTTTTGAGAGTTTTTAAAAGTATATATAAATTTTGGCTACAAGTTCTTTGGGGGAGCTGGAATTTCTTTTAACAAAGTATGTACAGATAATACGTACTTATTTGACTTTATTCAGAGGGCTAGTTTTTTATGCTTAACTAGAATAAACATGATGAACTCCTCTTCTTTAACAACTAAATACCTGACTTTTTCCCTTCAGTCAATTACTCTGAATTTCTTCACTGGCCTTATGTTCCTTTGTCTGGCAAGTCAATAAATTTTGATTTTAACAATAAAAATCTAGCGGTCTTTTAAAATTCTTTGAAAGTATGAATCTAGACTGTGTTATCTTCTAGTCTGCCCTGGGCATGGTACTTAACCTTAAAGAGTCTCAATTTACCTCTCTGTAAAATGAAGATGTGTCTTAGATTTTTCATGATTAAAAGGTAATATGTATAAAGTGTTCAGTTAGTACCCGGTACATATTAGAAGTTCAATATCTTCCCTTGCTCTAGCAATAATATTAGTTTTGGCTGCTTTCATGTACTTTGAGCATATAATTTCCTTGTGCAAGTAAGTGAATATGTAAGAACAAAGTTTAGAAAAATAATCTGACAGAAAAATAAGATTTCCAATAATGGGGACTCTTCTGACTTCTTATATTCTCTGCTGGATATTGTGGTTCTGTGACTAGCATTTAGAAGTAAGGAAATTGGCTTGTCAATCTTGTGGACAATTGCATAATTTACTTCCTTAGTTAACTCAATTAGAGCTACAGCTGTGGATGGGAAGAGGCCAGAAAAAAAAAAGTGATTAGAGCTCATAAAAGCATTAAACTGCCCAATAATTGTATAATAAAGAACAAGCAAGTGCTTCCATAATCAAGGAAGAAATATAAGGTGCTTAAATAGTTATTTAGTGTTAATAAAAGACTATTTTTCATATGGTAAATTGTTAGTTGTAATTTTATTTGTCCACAGTAACTAGATTATCTTAGATTTTCCTAATGTAGCTATAAAGACTTTAAAGAATGTATTCTTTGTCTTTAAAATTTATTATTTTTTAAAGCATCTATGCATATCATTTACCTTTGGAAGATAATGGGACTTGTGAAAAATAGTCCATACAAAGGAAAAATTTTCATGTAGACCAATTTCAAGATTCATTCTTAGTAGGGACATTTCTGAGAAAAAGAGAGAGAGAGTGATAGAGATAGAGATATGTGTATGTGCATATGTGTGTAAGAGAGAGAGACAACTAGTTAATCATTGGTAGGCTACATTAGTGTTTTGCTGCGCACTGGGGTCACCTAGTAAAGATCTTTAAAAGATCCTGGATATTGATATTGGCTTCCACTCTCAGACATTCTGATTTAATTAGTATGGGGTTTAAACTGGACATTGGGAATTTAAAAACTACCCTCATGTGATTTAAATGTGCAACAAAATTTGAGAACCACTGGATATAAATGAAAAAAACATCTGGTTAAAGGGCACTTTTGTCCAAAATTGTGTCCCAATACAAGATTTAAAATTTAACCTTGTCAGAAATTTGCTTAAGTATTCTAAATGTTAATTTCTTCCAAAAAGGAAGAATAGTTTGGTTTTCATACTAGGTTTGAGACAGTCGGAATCAAAAAACTTGATTCTTGACCTGTCTGTGGCTCTCACTGCCTCACTCACCAGCTGCCTTATTTTGGGAACTTTATTAGTCTTTGGTTTACTTATCAATAAATGATCATATGGAGCTAGTTAAATATTATAATATTTCATAGCTCTAAATTTTGGTAATTTCATAAAGTAACAAAAATAATGAGTACTATTAAATGGATAAGATAAAAGGTATAACAATGTAAATCAGTAAATTTTATTAAACATATACCTTTAATATTTGTAACCTGAATAAGCAGAATGAGCAGCATGGGGTTGTATTTAAAACACACACACATACATTCACATGCACACACACACAAAACTCCCACTCCAGAACTCTTAAAGACTGAGAGAAGACTAATGATGGAATTGGCTTCCTCAATACAAAAAAAAAAGTCCTAAAAATACCCTTTAAACATTTCTTTTGCATATCACAAAATACTTCTTTTCACTAATAGAAACTATCTGTTCCCATTTTCTTTCTTAGGTCTTTCTCTCAAACACCAACATGCTCTTTAAAACATCCTCTCCAGCCATCAGGTCTTTTTTCTTCTAGAATTGTCTAGATAAGCTTTTGCTGTCAAATTTTCTTGACTAAATCCAGGTTCTGGAGAACTTGGAGCTATTTGTAGGGAAGGGAGTCCCAGAAATCATCAGAAGTTCATGTCCTGCTTATTCAGGGGTGTGTTTTTATTGCAGAGAAAGAATCAGGAGTGTTTGTTGAATACTTTTGACTGCCTTGGGCCACCAGGTAGTCTGCCATGACACCATCAAAACAAATGCACCTGTTTTTATCCTTTCAAAGTTCTGGGCAGTTACAGATTTTATTCCATAATATAAGATATTCCAAAGAGCCAGAAAAGTAGTGCCTCGCTGGTGGATTAATTCTGTTTTAAATCTTGACACCCAGAAGCTGATTAGGAGAAATACTCAGATTGCAATAGGGCCTAAGTCCTGGGCTGGCTTCAAGAGGGTCTGTCTTGCCAATGGGTGTGGGCCCCAGGCAAGTCCACTATGGATTCAGTGTGATTGAGGAGTGACAATGGAACATTCTTGGGGTAAAAGGGTTTATTAGCTGGCTTGTTCTCCCAGCAATAGGTTGAGCACTAGAATTACATCTGCTTCCAACAGTCTGCAGGTCTGTAATCCTCCTTCATCTCTGCCTATGCCCAGAGCACCAGACAGAGCTCTTTATACTGTGACTCAGTTAATAATAGTTTATTGCCTATGGGTGTGGATGCAGTAGCCTAGCAATAGGCCAGTTACATCATCAAGTAGTTTAGGTTGAGGAGAGGCTCATGGCCTGCAATTTTCCCCACACTCCATCTCTCTGGGATTCTCCCCTCACAATCTACATGCCCTCAATCTTCTGCAAAGGTCCCTGTGCAAGAAAGCTAGAGCATTGTAACCAGATTCCACAACAGCAGAGGATAACAACAACATACAGATAATAACAAAAATTATGAAACAACAAAACTTTGATACAGGTAACAAAAATTATAATAATTTTGAAGCCTGAGGAGATTATTTCAGCTATATTCGAAACCAGTTCTACTCAGATGAGTTCATGACTCACGCTTAGTAGTGGTACGGATATGGAGCTCCATGCACCCCAGTGAGTAGCAGTTTTTTTGCTAGGATGTGTGCCCAATCGACAAGTCCCTTAAGGGTGATAAGACACGCGTGTTAATGACACCAACACAGGCAAATCTTGTCCATTACATAGGATGCATGCAGGAGAGTGGTCCTATGATAGGACTGTAGCAGGAAGGGAGTCCCATCCAGGTCTAGTATACCATACCTTTACTCCTCTCCTCATGGGAGTTACTGAGGGATCTATATATAGTGCTACTAGATGCAGCACTGGCCATAATGATAAAACAAAACTCCCTGGTAAGATGCTCAGACCTTCTGGCTGTTCAGGATATACCAATGTGATCTTTGGCGGCCACTCTGCTGTTATTTCAGGAATACACAGGAGGCCAGCTTCCAGGCCTTGTCCCCAAGGTGCCAGGAGAGCCAGCCATCATTGGTCCATGTGTCAAAAGCTCCAAGGCCATGTCCACTCAATGGGGTCTCCAGGGTTTAGTGAGGTTGGTGCTGGCAGCAAGATGTTATTCTGGTGACTTTGGCTTCAATGATTCTTCCTTGGTTTGAACTTGTAGTTGTATGGGAGGAAGCAATATGTGTTAGCATGTCTATGGGGCTCAGGGCTCCCTCTTGGGGTCTCTTGTTCAAACGCCGTAGCATGGTCCATAAGCGGACTGACCATCCCTGCGTACTATTGGTATCTGATTTTAGTCCAGATTTTAACAAGCCATTGTGCCTCTCTATAATGCCTGCTACAGTAGGATTGTATGGCACATGAAACTTCCATTTAATTTCAACTGTCGCATCCATTCTTGCAATGCATGTCCAATAGAATGGGTGCCCTGATCACTCTCAATTACCTGTGGTTGGCCATAGGTGGCAAAGAGACGCTCCAGGCCTCTTTTGGTTGTCTGCTCATCTGCACAACATGTACGAAAAGCAACCAGAAGTCCAGTAGCTGTGTTCACACAAGTTATGGCATACTGATATCTTTCTGACACAGGTAGAGGCCAAATATAGTCTATCTGCCACCTGACGAGGGGTATCAGCCCCTTAGCTATTGCCCCATGTTGCTGTGGGACTCGGTGTAAGTCCCTTTTAGAGCATATAACACACTCCTGCCGGGCTCTACTAACTTCTAAGGTCAGAGACAAGCCCCACTGATGGGCTACAGCCTACATTGTCTTTTGCCCCGCGTGCAACAGATGCTGGTGTAACCATTGGGCTAAGTAAGAGGCAGGCTTTCCTTCTAATCAATGTATCTGGGCTAATTTATCTGCTTCATCATTTCCTGGGGTTGCCAGTGGCAAATGACCTGTTACATGATATAATGTAACTGTTTTGGTCTGACCACAGGCCCATAAGTGTTGCTGCAATTCTTGCCCCCAAAGGGGTTGGTGATCAACCAACCATATGGGATGGTACCATGTTGGTAGCCACAGGGTCAAGCCCCAATAGACAGCCTAGCTGTCAGTGCAGACAACTATAGGGAAGGGCTCCTGGGTGATTATGAGCCATACTGCCCACACCTCTGCCCATTGACTGCTCTTCCCCTCACCATCTTCCATCCATATTGTCTCAGTCTTAGTATGGAAAGCTATGGCCCTCCATTTTTGTGCTGCACACAGCTGGAGCCATCTGTGTACCATGCATCTTCATATATAGGGGCTTCTCCCCTGATAAGGACTCTCTACTACTAATAGTTCCAAAGTAAATTCTTTCTGCTTTTTACTAGTATATGTCACTGGCCCCAGTAAGCATTGGAGTTCTTCACTCAAGGGGCTAGTAGAGAGGATGTTATGCAGTGTAGGTATGCACCCCACTTGGCCAGTGTAGGTGTCTGTGCCACACCACTCCATGGCTTTTGGGTCCAATCTCATACCCACCCCACAATGGGATAGGTGGTTGTTACCTTTTTTGGGGCCATTCCAGTGATGGATTCTGTAGCCAGCAAGGCATTATACAAAGCAGCCAGTTGTTTTTCTATGAAGGTGTATCATACCTCTGCTCTTTTTCAGAGTTGCAACCAGAATCCAATAGTTTAGCAAGTTCTGTCAAGCTGCTGCCAGAGACCCCAGCGATAACCATCTTTAGTCACATGAATATCCAGCTCACAGGACCTTGATGGGTCTGTCAAATGCAAGGCCTGCATGGCCTTGACTGCCTGTTTTGCTGTAATAAAGGCAGATGCATATGTGTCATGCCAGTCCCACCTGATGCCCTTTTGCACCAAATGGTATAAGGGCTTCAGAATTTGTTCCAAGTGTGGGATAAACACTCTTCAGTAGCCTAGAAGACCCCAAAACTCCTATAGCAATGCCACAGTTGTAGGGATAGGGAAGGCCTGGACTTTATCTATGACTGCTTCTGGTATGACTTTAGTCTTACTTGACCAGATGACCCCCAGGAACTTTACTGACAAACCAGGTCCCTGAATCTTGGTGCTGTTCACAGCCCATCCTTTCTCCTTTAGATGTTGCAGCAGTTAGTTGCTGCACCTTCTAGATCTGACAGACAATCATATGTGAGCATGATATCATCAGTATAATGGTACAGCCACACCATTGGCAGTTTACCCCATGCTGCCAAGTCCTGGGCTACAAGTCCATGACAGATGGCGGGGCTGTGGAGGTATCCCTGTGGGAGGATGGTGAAAGTCCATTGCTGTCCTTCCCATGTGAAGGCAAACTATTCCTGACTTTCCTGCTCTGTGTCAATGGAAAATAAGGAATTTGAAAAATCTACATTTTATGTTCCTAGTTTGTGACTGAGGGTATCCATCAAGTCTGCAATAGAGGGGACAGCAACATGCATAGGAGATATGACTTTATTCAATTCTCTGTAATCCACGGTCATACTCCAGGAGCCATCTGGCTTTTTTACTGTCCACACTGGGGAATTGAAAAGACTGTGGGTGGGCTTTATCATACTCACCGTTTCTAGTTCCTGGAGGGTTTCTCCAATTTCTTTATGCCCTCCAGGCAATTTGTATTGTGTGGTATTAGTCACCCACTGAGGCACAAGCAAAGCTATGGGCGAGTGCTTAGCATGTCCCCTCAGAACTGCCTTCACCACACATACTCTTAGTCTGAACTCACCTGTAGTGGTCTGCAACCGTATACCCTGCATAACATCTATCCCAAAATATATCTGGGGATGGGAGAGATATACACAGTATATTCCTTTGGGGGTAAATGCCCTATTCCCAAAGGGATTTGGGCTTGTTTCATTCTGAGAGCCTTACCCCTGTATCCATCTATAATAACGGGGGTCCCAGGAAGCCACTCAGTGTTGCCATGAATCAGTGAACTTTCAGCCCCTCTGTCTACCAGAGTCAGAACACATTGTATGTTCACTGGGGATCAATGGATAGCTATTTCAACATGTGGGTTCTGGTCCCCCCCTGGTCCCTCAGGGCAGGTACCTCGACCTTGCCCTCAGTTGAACTGTGTTCCCCAATCACCTTCCTGTGTGGGCTCGAGTTAGGTTGGCTCGCTCTCCAGCAGGAAGTCTTGCAAACACCCAGGCCGGACTTGTGGGTCTGTTTCTGGCCTCCGCCTCTTTGTTCTCAGTGGCTGGAACTGCGGCTCTGTTTTCAGTTGTTGCCACAGTTCTAGTAAGATTCTATTTGACTTCCCATCTAATTTCCCTCTGTCTACTTCTGCGCCTATTAAGTTAACCCACATCTGGGTCCTCATAACCTTCATGGGCCCTTTAAATTCTTCCTCTGAGTAGGAGGCTCTCATTGCTTCAGCCTCTCCTAAGTCTGCTACTGTATGGGTAACCTCACTTATGGGCTGCCATTAGAGGCCCAAAGAGAGACGACATATCTACTGGGGGACACTCAACTGCCTCCTCATTCACTGGGGCAGCCAGCTGAAGCACCCCTCCCATAAGGGCAGCCTGTTCTATTCCTCGGTCGACAACAAATCCTGCCTACATCACCAGTTGTCTTACCAGTGGGTTTCAGTCCTGGGCAAGTTCACTATGGATTCAGTGAGACCGAGGAATGACAATGGAACGTTTTTGGGGTAAAAGTGTTTATTACCCTGCTTTGTTCTGCCAGTAGTAGGTCGAGCACTAGAATTACATTGGCATCCAACAGTCTGCAGGTCTGTAATCCTCCTTTGTCTCTGCCTCTACCCAGAGTCCTGGGCAGAGCTTTTTATATAGTGACTCAACCAATATTAACTTATTGCCTACCAATGTGGATGCAGTAGCCTAGCAGTAGGCTAGTTACATCATCAAGGTTCAGGTGAGGATCTTTGCCATAGAAACTTCATTTTTCCCCACAGGGTCCCTTAAACAGGGTTGAAGCTGTCACTTATTCTTCTTCACTGTAATTCTTGATAGTTGGGAATCTTTTATCAAGAGACTGAATGATGTCTGTGTTATTTTGGTTCCCTAGGTTCACCCTGGTAACTCTTATGAAACCAAAATTTGATCATGCTTCCTGAGGATCACCACAGTTGCCACTTTCTCTTATTTCTGATTAGCTTTATTAGTCACGATAATTCAAATCTGGCAAATCTTGTCTGTCCATTCCTTTGGAATTGATCTAACTCAGTTGTTTCTAATTTTCCAAATTGTACAGCACTGCAATTGTGCTTGTTGCTTCATTATCTGATCTCAGTCCTAGCAAGAAGCACAATTTGTTTGTCTCTGAGAAGATTAGCATTTAAACAGCATATAAGCAAAAGAATATTCATTTTTAACATCTTTAATTGGATTTTTGAATCCATATTAAAATAGTTCCCCAAAGACAGGCTTTGTAGAGAGAGAATAAGTTTTCTAAGTTCTTTAAGCTTCTATTAATTTTATTAAGATAATAGTTCTGATGAATTTGAATATCAAGGTTTGTATAAGCCAGGAGTAAAGGCAATTTTCTGCTTTGCAGGAAGGGAGGATAGTCTTCTCATAGATGTGATGGAATGAAAGGAGGGAAAGTGTGTGAGAGATAAGTCAAAAAGTTAGATTTGGAGAGTGAGGAGTGCAGCTGATGATCATTTGGAGAACGCTCCACAATATACTTGGAGCTATGTCCAACAGGGTGGGAGAACTAGTACAGCATTGGTGGAGAGAGGAGGGTAGCAGCTGAAAATAGCTAAGTGTTTTTTATCTCCTATGGCCTGTATCTTGAATCTCTGTATCCTGGTGGATCATGGAGGAGGAGTGGAACATGGAGGTACTGAAAGAGTTTGTGGGGCTGGTGAAGTCAGGGGAGGATGTAATGGTATAATATTTTTATGAATGGAGATAAATGGCTTGGTTCATAAACCTCATTATGGAATAGATGGAGTAGCCACACCTCTGAAAAAGCAGCCCTTGGCCAGAAACCCAGCAGCAGAAATCAGTGGTGGACCAGAGGATAGATTAGACCCCCCTGAATTCAGTATCTTGAGGACCCCTCCTGTATCACAGTGAAGTCAATCAAGTAAGCCCTACTACAAAGCCAGATACCATGTTGGTAAAAGCAGGGAAAAGGAGAGAATAACTGAAAGACAAAGTATTTACCTAAGAGGTGCATTATCCCAAAGAATTAAAAATCTATAATAGCCTGAAATATTGCATATTGAGGTGATAGTCCCCCAAATCCCTACCCTGCCAATGTCTCTACAATTCAATGTGAGCTTGCAAAAAGATGAAATCAGTTCTGGAAAATAACAGAGCTATATTTCCTTTGCATGTTTAAGTAGTTATATGTATATTTTCATCCGTCCTACAGATGAATTCTAACAATTCTCCACCAAAGGAGCATACTCTTTCTGGGCAGCTAGACAGTTGATACAAAAAATGTATTCTTTTTGTCTTTGGGTCCACACATAATTCCTAATTTTAGATCTTTAAACTTTCAGTTAGACTCAGGAATTTTTCAGTGATCTGTCATCTCTGTAGTGTTTTGGTGGTATGGGTCAACTATTCATCCACATCTGTTCACTCTACAAATATTTACTGAGCTCGCTGCTCTCAGGGAGCTTACCTTTTGCTGGTGAGAAATAGGCAATGAATAAGAAAGAAAAGTAAAAATACTTCCACAGTCCAAGATTAGAATTTATGTTAGACCTGTGTTTCTCACTTTGGCATAGCGGTGCCTGGAAGCAAGCAGCCTTTTCCCAATTCTATATGTCCTCTGGCAGCAACTTGCCTCCCTCGGGATCCATTCTTCGCTGGAGGAGTGGAGCAAGGGCTCTGAACTCTCCCAATTTTCTCTGTCACTGTCTTCCTCTTTTCTGCTAGAAGAGATTCTAAATAAGAAATTGGATGTCTGTGCACACTTTCTCAGCCTGTAGTGTCACACAGGGATTTCTTTGACTTCCTCAATTTAGTGAACTCACATAGTGCCTTGTAACCACACAAATCAGCACTTCTGTGGCCCAGCTCACCAGCATGGCAAACCCAGGCTGGGGATCTGCTCAAGTAGCAAATAATCTTTTCTGCTTGGAAACCAAAAAGAGCAAAGACAGACATGTGATTAGTTATTTTAATATTTTGTCCTTGTCACATATTAATATATTTACTTTCATCATTTCAAAATTGATCTTTTTCTAATCTCAGTTTTTGTCAATTATTTTTTCCAACATTAAACTCCTCATATACTTACATATGTGTTTATGTTATTATGTATATATATTAAATATATGTACATATATATGTAAACATCTATTCAGTTAATTTTCTCAGCAAAGTTGGAATGAGGTCAGGTATATAAACTTGGAACAAGGTCAAGCATATAAATCAGTAAGAAAAAAAAATTAAAAGCCTAATAATCTTAATTAGGTAAGAAATGTTCTAATTCTGATAAAAGTAAATTCATCCAGCCCAAAGATGTCTGTTGGCCTATAACTGCATTGTTGTATAGTTTTTCTTTTGAGCGTCTTTTTTCCCATAGAGCAATGTGGACACTTTCTTCTCTACCTCTCTGAATGTTATAATGCTATAAATTGTTATAATTCTTTAAAGGGGGACATGTGTAATTTGCCTATAAATTGGACACTGTTATTTAAACTGTTTATTAGAAAACTTCACCTTAGTAAAATATACAGAAATATTTTGTCAGAATTGGATTTGCTATAATTTCACATGATCTGATTTTTAATTTAGCTTAGTGAGGCTTCACTTTTGAAGGCTGATCATTTGGATTAACAATTAGAGACTTAGATTTTAAGTATAAAATCTTTCAAGAATAAAAAATAGTAGTGAAAATACTATGAAGAATAACTAGTTATCTATCACCCAGTTTTGTGAAATGTTAATCACTCACCATATTATGTCAGAATTAAAAAAAAACTATAGACATAAACAAATATTTAAATGTTCCTCCTCAAACTCATTTACCTTCTTTTGAATTCTTTCCAGAAATTGCTCATTATATCAGTTGTGTTTAATATTCCCATGCATAATTTTGTACTTTTGTTACATATGGATGCAAATATAAACAACACAAATTCTATGTTTTATAAAGTAAAAATTTGTATAAATGTTATACTACAGAAATCTTCTGCAAGCTTCTCCTTTTTCACTCATATTTTTGAAAGGTATCCATATTGATAAATGTCCCTTTTCATTTATTATAACTGTTATACAATATTCTAATGAATGAATGGATAGCTACACAATTTACTAATTTATTGTCCAGTTGATGACATTTAAAATATATGTATTTTTTGCATTTAAAAATTGTGAAACAAAGAACATTCCTCTATGTATCTCTATTATGTATACTTCCTCAGGTGTTCTCACATAAGGTCATTGTTCTACTCAAGATGACCTTCTCTACCCAGTTCTCTCCTGGGGTCCTGCATTAACTCTCTTCCCTCATCCATCTTGCTATGGGTTATAACAGCTTGCTACTACTGGCCCCAGATTTCTTTTTATCCCTAGGGTTTGCATGGTTATTATATCCATAACTCTGTACACAGAAGGATAGTGTCAGTTCCAAGGTATTCTTTCCAGGAAGGCTTGCTTTTGTTTGTGTCATGTATCCAGCCTAGACCTCTTCAGTGTTAATTTCTCAAAGGAGTGACTCTCAGGTCACATGTAGTGCACATTCAAATCTAAACTTATATAGAACAGACCTGGTGTTACTAATTCTCAGAGGAGACAATTTTCTACCCAGAACCCATACAAAACAAGCTATATGAATATATATGTATATTTCCAGTGTTGATGGATGGATCTGTTTTTGTTTGGTGCTTTCACTAAAGTTGTAAACTTCTAGGACTGTATGTGTCTGTGTGCATAAGTGTGTATGTGTGTGTGTTTATGAGTGCTTTTGGTGTCTAGTGGGGTGAGGGGACACGGGGGTTTCAGTTCTAACTTTTAGCTTCCCACAAGCCAAGAACCTGTATTTTGTTCCCTTGTTGCATTTACAGGGATTGGAAGAACTGCCCAGATGCCACACTGACACACAACATGATTCCAGTTTTCAGTTACCTTTTCTTTCTTTGGCATCTAGAGATTTACCTTGTTTTTTTTCTGAATGCATCTGTAATTTTCAAAGCATATTTGTTATATCTTATATGACATTTCTGGTCATTTGGGGCCATATTTCTTCTTTTGGTTGTGCTTGTACATGTCCTCCAAATACCACTTTGTACTCCCACTAGCCCTACCTCTTGCTTCATGTCCTCACCAACACTTGGTAATGAAAGAGGTGAATAAAAAAAAAGACTCAATAATAAGGTATTGTTAGATATAAACATTTTTTTTCAAATAAGTTAGTGTAAAATAGCCTCTCATTGTTAATACGCATTTCTCATTCTACATGATATTGCCCATCTTTTTATAAATACATATTAGACATTTTTGTTTCCTCTTCAGGGAATTGTCTTTGTCATATTCTTTGTTCATTCCATCCCCCACCCTATTGAATTTTTGTCCGATTTTATTAATTTGTGGATTTAAAAAATACAAATTCTCATTCTCACCTTTGTGGTTTGTTTTTATCACAAATTTTTTTTTGCCCAATTTGTGGCTTATCTTTCCACTTTGCTTAGAATTAAGTAGACTTTGTTTTAATACTTTACTTGTGGAGCTTGTTTTATCATTTCCTTCTTAAGATCTTCTTTATCTCTAAACACTGAAGAAGTACTTTTGATCTTTGTTAAAGAAAAATCTTTGCTCTAGTACTGATTATTAAAATGTACTATTAACAGACTATAACCTGTACTCCTTTTCCCCCTAAAGTCATGCTCTTTCTGTTTATTCTTTTAAAGTAAGTCGTTCTGCACAAGTGTTTCCATATTTCAATGATTCTAAATGTTCAATACTTACCTGTAGAGACAGTGACCGTGATTAATTTTAATCTAATACTTAGTCTTTGTACTTTGAATAATGACTATGCTCTATACACATGCTTCCCTGAACAGACTAAGAAAGTAGCAAAAGTTAAGATCATGAGTGCCCTATAATTTATGATTATTGCTAATAATTAACAACAGTAGAAATTATCCATGATATTTATGTTTATTATTGGTAATTAGGATAGTCCCAGTTTAATTCTGTCCTGTTGCCCCAGTAATTATTAACTGACTACATACACACTCTCAAAAGTGCTTTGGTTCAGACATAAAGTGTATGGTCACCCTGGTTACATTCCCAGGTGTAGTACATTTCTACATTGATTTTAATTTCATGAAAAATGCTATGTCTGTTAACACATGCTACTTGTTTTCTGTATTAGTAAAAATGTTTTCTTTTGTCACAAGCAAACAAAAAATAATACCCACAGGTTACCATTTCACCATAGCTAAGAAGAATGCTATTAAGTTTAAATTAATAGTCTTGTGTGCTATAATCTATCTGACAGGTGCCAGAGAGAATCTGCTTCTATCAGATGGACTCTTGCTCTGTATCTTTAAACGTTTTATCTTGAAATCATTCCTTAAACTGCCTCAGGTCCCTTCTAAAGTAGAAAGTGTATTTATGTCATTATATGAATAGATATTTATGATATACAGTTAAAGTAAAAAGGTCAGAATATAAAATTATATATATATATGGTCTCATTGCATCTATGTTGGTGGAATTTGATGCAATGAGAAGAAAGCTAAGAGGAAAAACATCAAAACTTTAATAATAATTGTGATCAGAGGATGAGATTATGGATAATATTTTTCTAATTTTCTAAGTTGCTTTCATTTCCATTAATTATTTTCTATCCATCTGATAGGGGATGGAATAACCCACTCTAGACTGCTTCCGTTTCCACAAAAATGTCCCAGGGAAGATTCTCATTTGTCACATGCAGAGAAACTCTAGGTTAACAATGTTGTCCTGAAAGTTTTAGAGCCACATGTATTCCTTAGGGAGAGTTAGCTCCACCTTAAAAAGTGGAGTTGAATACAACAAAAGGAGTTGAATTTTGTTCAAGAGTAGTTGAATAAAACAAAAACATAACACTCAAATCTTGTAATAAAAGTCAAGTTGTAGTAGGTGTTGACTGGAATAGCTCAGATTGATATGAAAGACATTAGATGATACCTAGATTTGTTTCCTGTAATAACTTGCCTTTTAGGACTATTGGTATTATTATTATTATTATATTAGCTTTATTAACAAAGCATCTACTTTGATTAATGAAAGAATCACTGTTGTAGGGAAAAGGCTGTAGTTCACTCAATAGTTTTAGAAGCAAACCATTTTATAAGTCAATCATCATTGCTGTTTTGAAGGTAACATATGCTGATTGTAGAAAAATATATGAATACATCATTTTTTGAGGACCAAGTTTAAAACTTAGTTCTTTAAAATGGAACAAGTGGGCCAGCGGTAGTGCCTGGGATTCCACAGCATGTCTGGATAGTTTCTGCATTTGTTCAGTCTTTACCTTTGTAGGTGTCCTGACAGGCATGTTGAGGTAAGAAAACAAGTAAATTGTTTAGGGTATAGAATGGTGGATTGTATTAAAGACCCTGAAGGCCTAAAGAGGACGTTTACTCTGGCAAGAATTGAAATGCACCACACCACAGCCAGCAGTTTATGTAGTCTTAGCAGAGTTTGTAGTTCTCAACTCTGGCCATGTATCAGAATCACTTGGGGACCTTTTTAAAAATTCCAATACCTGAGCCCTGCCCAGAGCAATTCTGGATGAACTGGTTTAAAGTGAGGCCTCAAAGTGAGTGTTTTAAAAAAATTGCTCAGATTTCTAATCTGCAGCTAAGATAAACCATTACTCTATAACCACAAGCACATTACTGAGTGTGTGCAGGGAAGCCAATATTAGCATATTCTGATCATAACAATATATAACAGAATCTACATGCATTAGATGGAGCAGAGCCTTGTATGTGTGTGGGCAGCAGTGGGGAGTGGACGGGGAAGTGTTTGTTCTTCACTGAATGCCTATTTTTGGATACAACTCTGCTTTATTCTCTGGGTAAGAGCTTTGTTACATTTATCAGGAAGAAACTGGCAATGTATTCTATAGCTACTCATTGCTTCTCTCATCCCTACAACATACTACCAGCAGAAAAACAGTGTCATCAGATAATTAAGCCATTGCAGGCCTACTTGGGAGATATTGTGGGTTTGGTTCCAGACCATGGCAATAAAGTGAGTATTATAATAAAGCAAGTTTAAATGAATTTTTGGGTTCCCCAGTGCATATAAAAGTTATGTTTACACTATACTGTAGTCCATTAAGTGTGCAATAGCAATAGCATTGTGTCTTTAAAAAAGTAAGTACCTTAATTAAAAAATACTTTATTGCTAGAGGGTATTATGCTCAGTGAAATAAGCCAGGCAGAGAAAGACAAGTATCAAATGATTTCACTCATTTGTGGAGTATAAGAACAAAGAAAAAACTGAAGGAACAAAACAGTAGCAGACTCACAGAACCCAAGAATGGACTAACAGTTACCAAAGGGAAAGGGACTGGGGAGGATGGGTGGGAACGGAGGGATAAGGGGGAAAAAGGGGCATTATGATTAACACACATAATGTAGCCAGGGTTGGGGTGGGGGGACAAGGGAAAGACAGTATTTACAGAGAAGACAAGTAATGATTCTATAGCATCTTACTATGCTGATGGACAGTGACTGTAATGGGGTATGTGGTGGGGACTTGATAATAGGGGGTCTAGTAACCATAATGTTCAAGTAATTGTACATTAACAATACCCCCAAAAAATACTTCATTGCTAAAATATGCTAACCATCATCTGGGCTTTCAGGCAAGTTGTAATCATGATCACAGTTTACCATAACAGATAAAATAATAATGAAAAAGTTTGAGATACTGCAAGAATTACAAAAATGTGACACAGAGACATGAAGTGAGCAAATGCTATTGGAAAAATAGCACCAATATATTTGCTGGACACAGGGTTGCCATAAACCTTCAATTTGTAAAAATCACAGTATCTGTGAAGCACCGTTAAGTGAAGCAGTGAGATGAGGTGTGTGTACTGAAACAGGACTACGAGAGCTCTTGACATGATGGCTGGGCTGGACTTTGCCTCGGTAAAGTCATCATTGTCAAGGTTCTCTCCGCTTCCTCATGTGACTTATTCTATAGCAGCTGTGGATGCTGCTATCTCTGCCTAGCATTTGTGAACCTGCAAATCTTCTCTGTAGAAAGCTTCTGAGGGCATATGCCCACCAGCTGATGTAAAGGTAAGGTGGTCTTTGTATCAGAAAAGGAGACCATGTTGCCATTCTGCATAAAAATTCTTCAGTAGTTCCTTCATGTGGGAGGCCACTTACTGCCTTGTCCTTCTTAACTGGCCAGATTTAATGTCCCACCATTCTCCTAGCACCCACTCCCTCCCACTTCATACATACAAGGATGACATGGGGAAAATGCTCCCTTCCTAGAGTTGTGAGTATCAAATTAGAATTCTTAGGAAGTACTTAGTACAGAGCCTCGAATCTAGTAAGATAAGAGCTCAATATGAGATTAAAAACACATGCACACTCACACAGCAAACAACACTAAAAGATACACATCTATTCCTGTCATCACAAAGCAGCTGTCTACTTCTTCCTTCTCATTCTAGTAGTATCATTTGCATATCTCTCTTATAAGATTTATCACATTGTGTTGCAATTGATGATTTGCCAGTCTCCCTCACAGAATAGCACCTCATGTACAAGAGGCACATAACTGATGTGAATGGCAGATGTTTTTAAGTCAACTATCTATTCTCTTTCACATGTTCAGACCTTCAGATATTCATCCAATGAATCATTGAATGGTTCCCTTTATCACCAAGAACTGGTAAGAACTACACATGCAACTCACAAAGTGCTGCTGACAGGCTCATAAATGGTTAAAAACTTTGGACCATAGCTTTCTGAGACTCCCCTCCCTAAATTAATCTCTATAAACACCTAAAATAACCAGAGAAAAATTTAGGCTAAAGATTGGGAAATCACTGTAATGAGTCTTAGCACCACAGTTGAAATTCAGTTGGTGAATCTATTTCATTGAAAAGAAATGGACTATCAAGGCAGATCCGTTTTGATTTTTCTCTTTTTAACAGGACCAATAGAGTAAGTAGGTCAGCACTGAGTATGGTTGTCAGACTTTGATATTACAGACTTTTATGGTGTAGCTGTTAGTTTTCCTGCCTTTCCTAGTTATCCTTTTATGAAAGTAGACATGTTTGAGGATGGTTAGTCATTTCACTGAATTTTCAAAGTCCAGCTTAATAAATCAGAATAAATTATTATCTTCAGCTGAGTTGGCTGTGAGCAAATTTGTTGCATGCCTCTAGTCCCTTTGGGATCCTGGTGCTTGTGTGGGGTTCTAGAACAAATACCTAAATGCCATGGCTTATGTTGTTGGGGCCCAATATGGTGAAAGGTTGGAGCTAACGAGTTCCTGTTAGAACATTCATTCAGTAAGCACCTACTGAATTCCTACCACATGCTGGACAATTTGATTGGTTAAGCACAAGGATTAATTTGGGGATTTCTGACACTATGGCAAAGGGAGAGGTGAGTTCTGAGGGACAAAGTGGCTTTCCTTGGTACTTCTTACATTTTAGCACCTGATCACAGCTCATGTCATTCACTGACAGCACCACAAACCCTGCTGCTCCTTAAGCTATTTACTTGTTTTCCTTCCTTCCTCCCTCCCTGCCTTTCTCCATTCCTTCTTTTATCCCTTCCTTCCTTCCTCCTTTCTTTCTTTCCTAGTTGCTTGTCTATCTGTCTTCAGTCTTAGGCCCATAGGTCATCAACTGTATAAGGGTAGGAACCATGTATATTTTGCTCTCCATTTTATTCATGTTAGGAAAAAATTGCATACTAGTGTTATTTAGTTCTGGTTCCACATGTACAGTTTTCAGCCAGTTCTTTTTCCTCCAATTGAGTACTTTTTCACATTGAGACATGGACTTGTAGCATAAAAATAACATATAAGAAAGGGGATCAGTCCAGGCAAAAAGGGAGTTAGTTGATGGTTACAGTTAACACTGCAGGTGATATTTGTCATATGCTAATGATGGACAGGGCCAGATGAGAATGTTCTGAGAACTGATATATCCTCAGAAATACTAGTCTAATAACCTTGTTTGGTTAGAGGAAAAGTAACCATGTGAGTATGTGGTTGTTTCATGAGCCTGGTTGGGTATAATCCTGACTCTCTTTGTGAGTGACCAGGTATTTAGGTGCCAGGCCATCTGGGCAGCCACAGCTGAGAATCTGAGCTGTGTAATCATAGTGATGGCCTTTCAGAGGCCAGGCTGCTCAGTAAAAGAAAACTATCAATTAAAAAAAATACCAGGTTTAAAACTAAACACACACCTGGATTTCAAATATAGCATTGACATCTGAATGTACCCTGCTGTATATAATTAAGTTGCAGCTGCCTATTTTATATCTATATAGGTACAAGATATATCTAGTAGCCAGCAACCACTTCATGGGAGAGCCTATGAGTAAAGAATGTGTTATTTTAAAGAGTATTTGCTTTTATTAGAACCCTAAAGAGAGGGCATTCCAAGGACGCTCTTATTAAAATAAAATTTAATAAGTGATTATTGAAGTCCTAGAAGGCAACTGGAATGCTAGAAAGGGAGATTATTAGCCTTTAATCCTGATTGGATCTGTAGATGCCCAACTAATTGCTCCCACTATGGAGTGGAACCAGGGCTCCAGAATTCTGGCCCAACTCAGGGTGGAGCCCAGTCTGCTGACAGAAGGCATCCACTATGCCTCCTGAAACAGTGGGGGGAAAGGATGAGAAGAAAAAATGATCTACTTCCCATTCTCAGGCCAGAGGGAAGTATCCACACTCAGATCCTTTCTCATGAGAGACTGGCTGTTACAGGGACAGAGTCCAGAGTAAATAACTGCCTATTGGCAGCAGTCAGATCAACAAACACTGTGATCTGCATGTAAGGACTCAGGAATGACCCGTATTCAGAATTCTTATTGTAATGGGTTTTGGTTTATTAAATTTTTATTTCCATTTCCAATATTCCAAATAATTGATATTCTATTATATAAGACAAAGAAATAAAATTGTACTTTGATTACAAAGTAGTCCACAGACTGAAGAAACTACCACCCAACTACCACCCACAATTGTATGCATGATTATTCATTCCCCAAACATTAGTCATCCACATTAAAAGGGTTAGCTTCTACAAAGAGGAGTTTATTTTTCTTTGCTTTGCTTTCCTTTAAAAAAAAATCTTACTTTCTTGGAATGTTAAGGCATTCTACAGCAATTAAAAATAAAGCATAAAAAAAGCTTGGTCTACTAATTTTGATTAAGGAAAAATATAAGTAGTTCAACTATATTATCCAAAAGATATTAGTAGCAAATATTCTTCTGAAGTACATATAAAAACACATTCAGCACCTTTCATTAAGTCACATGGTATGGACAATAACTTTTAACTTGTGCTTACTGCAAAGTTTAAAAGAGAATCAGAAAAATATTTAATCTATTCAGTTCTTTTTGTCTTGTGCCAAAATATATCTTGGAATTTAGGGGGTCAAACTAGTTGAATAAAAAGGAAAGATCAAAGACAATGTTTAGAATTTTAGTAAGAATCACATAGAGGGCATTTAAATAATATCCAAAATAAACAAGTGGTCATTTTTATATAGGGCACAGCAGCATAGGCAGTAACTAATAGAACCTGCCAGAATGGTGTGTCACCAAATATTCAAGGATAAATGAGATCAGAAATGTTCCCATGGGTACGTAGCATATATCTGAGCACCTGCAACACTTGGTTCTGCTCCAACAGAGCAATTGGAGACTTTGGGATCTGTTCTTTGGCTAGTAAGTTAAGTGACACTATATGACACTATACCCTACCAACACCAACTAGGGAAATCAGGGAAGTCTAGGTTAGGGATAGTGGGAACCCTCATTCATTGTTAAGACATGTTCAATTCTAGGACACCATTTTTCTATTGTGTTCAGCAACAGGCACCTCTGTCTTCCATTGGGATAGCCAACTTACCTGGACTGAACTAGGATCACATTGACTGAGCTATGCTTATTATACATAATTAATTGTCAGCTTCAAATGTTTTTCTGGGAAAATTAAGCAGTTGTTTATCTGAACTCCCAAATAATACTGCTAAGTAATTTATAGTTGTGTAATAGCATTCATTTTATCTGCTCTTTCTTATGTTAGTTGTTTACATATATGTTTCTTCAGCAAGATGCTAAATGAATTGGAGGTGAGCATCTGCACACTTCACGCTAGTGTTCTCCACAGTGGGGGCATCATTCACTTGGCTTTCTCAGGCCCTTGAAATGGTATCTTCATAAGCTGGCACTCAGCTAGGGTTGCAGAAGCTTGGCTGCTAGGCACCAGCAGTGGCAGAAGCCTGTTGCCTGGAGTAGTGGAAGGAGATATAGCCTTAGGAAAAATGAGAATCACAGGCAAGAAAATGGCTCATCAACTTGTCCTACATGTCTTTAAGATTTGAAGGCATTGAGTGTGAAAGTCAAGTCAAGAGGATGAAGCAAGAGGTTGGTGCTGAGTGTAAGGTCATGAAACAGGATTTAAAAGGGGCAACATTAGTTAAGATAGGGAACAAAGGTGCCAGGGCTCAAAATGATTGGATGTTCAGACAAAGGAGATGACTGACTGATTTAAAGGTACAAGGTTAGGCCAGCCAAGGATAGTTGTCACTTATTGTAGGTACATGATGAATTTCTTTTGGATGAACCAAAGTAGTTAATTGGGTATTCCATGAGGAATGATAATAAAGTTGCCTAACCCCTACTGTAACATCTTCACAGAGTGAAACATTGATGGCTTGATAAGCTTGTTTCTTGTCCAACCATCATTTGAAGAAGGAAGATTTTTTGCGTTTTATTCAGCCTAGAAGTTATTCATATTGTACTCAAGATCAAATTCATAAAATTCCTCCCTCCTGCAGAGGGAAAGTATTTGGTAAGGGAAGCTTTTGCAGGAGCATTTTATGGAACATAGGAGAGCTATATCTCCTGAAATTACCCATATCTGTATAGTCATATGGCAGATTGTATTTCCCAAAGATGGTCTTCACAGTATATCCCATCTTATATGCAGTTTCCACATTCTGAGATTGGTAAGTCTCCCATCAATTGGTAGGGCTCATGTGTTCCCAATTTGAACTGAGAAGACCTTTGTAACTGCCTTAACTAATAGAGTGCAGCTGAATGATTCTACATCCCTTCAGAGGTGAGGTCATAAAAATACCATGTATGTTCACATTGTCCTTTTAAGACATTCACTATTCGATTCAGCCATTATGCTGTGAGAAGCCAAACAGCTACATGGACCACATATAGGTGTTCTGGCTAATAATTGCAGCTAAAGTCCCATTACTCCACAGCCATCATAACTACTGGATGAGTGAGTGAGTGAGCGAGCTTTCATATGGCTCCATCCCTAGCCACGGCATCCTTAGCTTCTTGTCCTCCTCCAGCTGACGGCTTGTGAAGCATAGATAAGATATTGCCACTGACTCCTGCCCACATCAAATATTTGTGAACAAAACAAACAATATTTGTTGTTTTAAGCTACTAAATTTGGAGTTATTTGTTATTCAGCAGTAGATAACTGGAACAAGTCATGAATAGAAACAGAGACAGCTTGTGTTATAGAAATGCCACTTTGGTGAAGACAGTCCAAGGCTATTCTCATGAACCAACCTGGTTTCATTTTTTCTATGTTTTTGCCATGGGAACAAATTCATATGAATGTAATATTTTTTCATATTTGATGAATATTAGTTTCAAAATATTAGCAACAATTTATGCTTTCAATGTAAAATGTATTTCTAAAAATATTGAATATTAAAAGTACTTTTTTTCTTTTTTCTTTTGAATGTCATTGAACATGTTGCCTTGGTAATAAACAGTCAGGCAAAATTTTTTCCCAGTGCTTTACAAGGACAGTAACACGGTGCTGTCCCTAGACACTAGTTTTCTCCAGAAATACAATTTGCTAATGTAGAAATGTCAGAACAAAGTGACTATTGGAAATGACAGCTTATAATTCAGTGCAGCACTAATTTGGTATTTTAAAAATTTAATTACTCATTCAAAGGAAATCACC
The DNA here is from genome assembly GCA_032199065.1 of Smutsia gigantea. Classification (NCBI taxonomy): domain Eukaryota; kingdom Metazoa; phylum Chordata; class Mammalia; order Pholidota; family Manidae; genus Smutsia; species Smutsia gigantea. Next base: position 6,843 of record JAVSCE010008510.1, on the reverse strand, counting down.
AGTTTCCTGTGAATGTCTTCCATATCAAGAAAAGTGAACATTTCCGTTTTAATATGTTGGGTTTAAACATAAAAGAAAGCATCTAACATTTATGCTTTAATTGAGTTAAATGCCTAAGCCTTCAGTGATATTGCGTGTGATTTGCCAGGGAAAGTAAAAATATCTTCAGATGAGAGAAGTGCTATTAAGTCCTACTTAAAATATTCCTGAAATAACTAGGTATTGTGCATTTAAGAAATTATTCTTTAAAAATCTGAAAGATTATCCATTTCAGTTTGACTAAAATGACAACTGAAAATGACTGCCAGCTTCTTAAAAGGGGCACAGTATAATCAAAATGACACTTGAGAAAGATGATAAATGCTGCATGTGTGAAACATACAGGCTATGATTCTCAAGAGAGTGAGGCTGGAACCGGTGGGTGCAGGACCGGGGCAACCTTGTTGCTCCCTGGAGAATCACAAACATTTCTCCCACATCCTCCCTTGATAACTTCCTAACCTTTATGGCCCAACCAAAGAAATAGTGGAGAATGCTGGGGACTGTAAAAGGCTTGGGCCAGGTTGTGGGAAGAGAAACTAAAGGACAGAACAAGGAAATATGGATTATGAAAAAAGACTTAACAGAATGGGCCTTCTATTTGGGTGTGATAACTACAATGAGATTTTAATTTAAGAGATCCAGGGAGATAGTACTGAGAAAATGGGATATAAAAATGAGAGAGGAAGAAAAATTAAATTGAGCTATTCACTAAAAAAAAACCAGTCTTTTATTATCTGAGCAATGAATTGTTTAGACTTTAAGAATTGACTGTGAAGCAGTTATTACTTTTGTAGTTCAGTGAAACCTGAATCATCTTCACATACTGGGAAGCTCATATAATTTACATACAGATGTTTTGCTTTGAATTACGCTACTTAATGTGACAGAATGAATCATTTTCCGTTGAAATACAAAATGGTTAGTTTGGAGCATAAGAACTAATATTTTAAGGGTTGCTAATTTATTCTTAGTAATGTTCTTTTAACATTAGTAAGTACATCAGTTTTTTTAATAGAAATGCTATGTTCATTTCTAAAATATCTGATGAACTACTTTGATAGACATGTTTTTCTTAAGAATGTAGCTATTGGATAATTATGATTTGGTCTAAGACCTTGTTTGCTTCCCTTGCTATCTTTAACCTCAGTATTTCCAGGTTTCCATCCCTCCACCATAAAAGGTCTGGCTCATCCCCTCATCTTTCTTTTTACCTCCTTAATCAGTCCCTACACACCCCCATAATCCCTGACAGCTGACCAACAACGCACGGTGGTTACTTGGGGAAATACAATAGGTGGTATTTCAAAGACCTATATTCCTAATAACATAATAAAATAATTCCTCCTAATATAAAATTATTCCCTCATGTTTTCATCTGGTATGAAGAGCATAGTGTTCCCTGTTAACTCCATTAAATTCAATTTTTGGTAACATTTCTAAACCAAATCAAGATGAAGTTCATTAACACTGTGGCAGCCTAGCTGAAAAGGGATATTGAACGCACTGCAATAAGTAATATAGAAAGGTTTACATAGTGAGTCTAGATCCCTGAGATACAGCCTTGAGTATTTTAAAACTCAGCATTCAGAGAGGGTGCTATGCGGTTGGGCTCTGGGTAACTTTGCTACTAATCAGTGTTTCAGCCTTAAGGAAGTCTATCCCCCAAAGAAGTGCTTATTCTATAAATGTCAAAACATTCTCCTTTCTGAAAGAACAGTTTCTTTTGTGTGCAAAAGGTCTTCCTCTGACTTGCTCAGTGTGTTCTCCTTAGCATTAAAAGGTAAACAGAAGCGACATATCCTTAAAATAGCTCTCTGAACTTCAGTCACCTGTGCATCCCTGAAACTCTCTAAATGAATGAACTGTCAAACATCACACAGTGGTGGGAATTAAAACTGCTGAACTTAAGGCATTAGAGACAATATAGGGCTTTTTCAGGGCAGCGTGTTTGCCAGAGTTCACACAGCAGCTGTGTCGCCACATTTCTCCCAGTGTATTGAAACATTCTCTTTGAATAACAAGGTTCTATACTATATTACTTAACCTCCGAGTGATTTGAAGCCTTCAAACCATCATCCAATTAGAGCTGACACTCTTCTAGTTAGCTACTCTGTTTGCAAGAAGAACAAAGGGGAATTTAAGAAAAAGACATGTAACTTTGGAGAAATGAACAAAGATTAATCATGCCTTTGTGCAATTGTGAGCATTTATTAACAGAGCATTTTAGTTTGGTGCAGTATTTATTTAATTGCTTAAAAGCTGTAATGCTGGTTTCCAACCTGCCTGTTTAACTTAGTGTAACGGAGATGTTGCTGCCTCCTGCTCCTTGTTCCCTTCCCTCAAATGACAGCCTTTAATAGAGCTTCATAGCAATTAAAAGTTTTTTTCTGCCTCCGTCTTTTTGCAAGTTTCTTTTTCACTGACTCTCAGTTTATAGCCACTAGTGACTGGAGGTGCCAAAGCCTTTCTTCTCTGCTGGAGCCCAAGTAAATGCACTGGATTAACCACCTCACCCCTTCCCTGACCGTTCTGCTCCTCCACCAGACTAACATTCCAGGTGAAGATTTCATATGCAAAGTCAGGGCATTCTCTGAAAAAAATGAGAATAGAGCTGAAGTTCTACCTCTCTCACTACTTTTAACACTCTCTCTTCAGGTGACTCTGCAGAAATCCTTCCCTTGGGAACCCTCCCACCATTGCACAGAGGAATTGTTATTCTTGATTTCTAAGTTCTCAGTTTTAATTAAGACCCTGAATAAGCTGATTCAAAGTTGATGTTCACCTCTGTGTTGTCTCATAGGCTCCTGGCATGCCATGGACTCCACTTTATGAGGAAGGGTGGAAGTGAATTCTCCAGTCTTTGTGCACCCTGTCTGTGGCCCTACTAGTGTCCTTGCTTGATGATCTAGTTAAATAAGCTCATCTCTTCAAGGGAAACCCAGATATTTGTTTTTGTTTGGTTTTGAACAGTGTAGCCTGTCCAGCGGTGCGGAGAGGTTTCCGCTTCTTTATTTGCAGGGTCTGCCTTGCCTTGTCCTTTAGAGACAATGCCATGTGTCCATGACAGCACATGAGCTCACACTTTTTAAATGGTTGTTTTTTTAAAAACGACACTTAAGAATGAGACATTCTTCTCAGGGAATGTCTCGATTCTTTTGGTAGAGAATCTGGTAAGATAGAAAAGGAAGTGTTCACTTACATGGGCCTCATTTATCTCCTCCACTTGAACTCTCCACCTCTGCCCAGGGCTGACAGGTACTTGGCTCCTGAGCATACTCAGTTTCCACCTTCATATTTGCACTTGTTTTATAACTAGCATTGTCTTCCATATCTAAATCATTCCCCAGAGAGGTTCCCTCTTCCTTAGAAGACCTCTTCTTCCTCAGGCCTGAGGATCTCATTTGCCCCACATATCCTTGCTCAGCACAAACTGTTTCTGCTACTCTTCCTGGCATTCATTTTGTATTAGTTTACCCAGGATGGCATAAATAATCCCAAAGACTGCATGGCTTAAACAGGAAATGTATTTAAAGCAGAAATGTATTTTCTAACAGTTTTGGAAAAGTCCCAGATCAGGGGTTAGCAGGGTCTGGTTCCTGGTGAGAACCCTCCTCCTGGCTTGCAGATGACTGCCTGCCTTCTCACTGCATCCTCACACGGTCTTTCCTCTGTGCACACACAGGGGGAGAGAGAGAGAGAAGGAGAGGGAGAGAGTGAAGGAGCCAGCTCTGGTGTCTCTGGAGAACCCTAACGCTACCCCATCAGAGCTCTAGTCTTATGACTTCATTTAGCATTAATTACTGCCTTAAAGGCTCCATCTCCAAATATGGCCACCCTGGGGGTTAGGGCCTTAACATAAGAATTCGCGCCAATGTTCAGTCCATAACACATTCATTTTGCTTTGTGTTTATAGTTAACATAGATAGGTATATAAACATATGTATACATATATATGTATTTTTTTAAATTGAAGAATTGTAAGCTCTTGTAAATATGTCTTACACATTTTTATGCTTTTGTTGGTACTGAATTCATGTTTTATGACTGGCAAAATATTCAGATATGAGCCATTTGAATGCTAATTTCCACATTGACTTTCTAGCATGCATTATTTAATTAAAAAATCCTCACTTTCAAGACTTTTGAAATTCTTTAAAAAAAGCACAAAAGTCTTTTGTTGTAAAATCCCTGGCTTCTCTAAACTTGAAGGCTTAAAATGTCAAGAATCTTGTCTTTTTAAAAAAGGATCTATATTTATTCATATCTGTTATACAAGATAAAGAATTTCTTAAGTTCTGTAAATGTTTTATTTTTTTCCTTATAATTCTTTGTTTCACTTCTTTTGGCAGAAAAATACTTCTCTATAATATTTTCATTGTTATATGCTAGATCACATGATTAGCTTTGATCTTCTGCTATGTCTTGTAAACTTTGAATATACTAATACCATAGGTGTATTCTAAACTGGAAGATTGAAAAATATTGAATGAAACCACAAAAGACCCCGAATAGCCAAAGCAATCCTGAGAAGGAGGAATAAAACAGGGGGAATTCTGCTCCCTGACTTCAAGCTCTACTACAAAGCCAGAGCAATCAAGACAATTTGGTATTGGCACAAGAACAGACCCACATTCCAGTGGAACAGAATAGAAAATCCAAACATTAACCCAAACATATATGGTCAATTAATATATGATAAAGGAGCCTTGGATATACAATGGGGAGATGACAGCCTCTTCAGCAACTGGTGTTGGCAAAACTGGACAGCTACATGTAAGAGAATGAAACTGGACTGTCTAACCCCATACACAAAAGTCAACTCAAAATGGATCAAAGACCTGAATGTAAGTCATGAAACCATAAAACTCTTAGAAAAAAACATAGGGAAAAATCTTTTGGACATAAACATGAGCGACTTCTTCATGAACATATCTCCCCGGGCAAGGGAAACAAAAGCAAAAATGAACAAGTGGGACTATAGCAAGCTGAAAAGCTTCTGTACAGCAAAGGACAACATCAATATAATAAAAAGACATCCTACAGTATGGGAGAATACATTCCTAAATGACGTATCTGATAAGGGGTTGACATCCAAAATATATAAAGAACTCACGCACCTCAACAAACAAAAAGCAAATAATCTAATTAAGAAATGGGCAGAGGACATGAATAGACACTTCTCTAAAGAAGAAATTCAGATGGCCAACAGGCACATGAAAAGATGCTCCACATCGCTAATCATCAGAGAAATGCAGATTAAAACCACAATGAGATATCACCTCACACCAGTGAGGATGGCCAACATCCAAAACACAAACAACAACAAATGTTGGCGAGGATGTGGAGAAAAGGGAACCCTCCTACACTGCTGGTGGGAATGCAAATTAGTTCAACCATTGTGGAAAGCAGTATGGAGGTTCCTCAAAAAACTCAAAATAGAAATACCATTTGACCTAGGAATCCCACTCCTAGGAATTTACCCTAAGAATGCAGCAGCCCAGTTTCAAAAAGACATATGCACCCCTATGTTTATCACAGCACTATTTACAATAGCCAAGAAATGGAAGCAACCTAAGTGTCCATCAGTAGATGAATGGATAAAGAATAGGTGGTACATATACACAATGGAATATTATTCAGCCATAAGAAGAAAACAAATCCTACCATTTGCAACAACATGGATGGAGCTAGAGGGTATTATGCTCAGTGAAATAAGCCAAGCCGATAAAGACAAGTATCAAATGATTTCACTCATATGTGGAGTATAAGAACAAAGAAAAAAACTGAAGGAACAATACGGCAGCAAACTCACAGAACCCAAGAACGGACTAATAGTTACCAAAGGGAAAGGAACTGAGGAGGATGGGTGGGAAGGGAGGGACAAGGCGGAAAAAGGGGCATTACGATTAGCAGACATAATGTTGGGGGAGCATGGGGAGGGCTGTACAACTCAGAGAAGACAAGTAGTGATTCTATAGCATCTCACTATGCTGATGGACAGTGACTGTAATGGAGTTGGTGGGGGTGACCTGATGAAGGGGGTAGTTTAATAAGCATAATATTGCACATGTAATTGTAGATTAATGATACCAAAATAAAGTATATAAAAAAAGAAAAATACTGAATGAAGTACCTAATACAGTGTTTATATTGGCATCAAGTGGATGAATAGCTCATGAAATTCATGCTACAGGGTATTCTGTAAGGAAGAGTCTCCTAAACTGTTTTTCAAATGTTCCCCAATTCTTTTCCAATGAACACAAATTTTACTTCTAATTTTCATGTAGCATCTAGCTCTTCAGAAAGCAGTTTATATTGATTTCACATGAGTTTTTCTCAATTTAATTAGGTATTTCATTTTTATTTTCAAAAGACTAAACCACTAAAATTACACTGGATGTTTCATATAAAGATGCGTTTGCAAGTACTGATTATAATGCTGTAAGCAAAGGCAGAGGAAATAAAAACAATGTAGATAATTGCCATTTAAACTTTTAATTTCAGAATTCTTACCTCTCAGTAAGGGAATATTTTCGGTAATATATTAGATCATATCTAAATTTATGGAATTATTTAGCTAACTGAATTCTTAGCTTGAGCATGACTCTTTATTTTTCTTTTTAAAATTTGTGTTTCATCCTTATAGGAAAACAATGAGACTCCAGAAGTTTATTTAAGCGACCTTTTGAATATTGTTGTAAGTTGGTCTTTAACTTTTTGAAGGAACCAGATCTCAGAAGGAATGCATGGAGCTGCTGGCAGAATTAACGTTAGCACTATTCAGTGAATTCGTATGTGTTT